>CATIWF010107944.1:0-24502 GCA_949630135.1 Balakata baccata
TGAGATGGATAGGAAAAGTCTACTTATTTGGTGGAAGGGTACACCATTGCATGCTCTTTTTGCTTGGAGGTTCGTTTCAAAATAATGCTTGAATTTCCTATGAGGTTCTCTATAGCCTCATTTTCAAGAAACCGCCAACCAATTTCAAACAAGTGTTTGTTATAAATGTTGTCATAAAGCATGAGTTGTACATGTAAAGTTGATTGTTTGTTGTTGATGTTGCTGCAAATATTATGTTTCTTGTATTAAAGCTACTTGTATTTTATATTCCCTTTTTCTCTCTAGCTTTAGGAATGGAAGCACCCTTTTGCCAAACACAATCAAGACATCCTGTTGTGTCATAGTGTATTTTCATTACAACAAAAATAAAATGATCAATGTAAAATTTGGTTAAAATTTTACGTGAAATTGTCCTCCATTAAAGCCTACACTTACTATGAACTTTTCGAATCAAATAATGCAGAACAGTTCCTCCACTGGTTTCTTCTACCACATCCATATATCAGTTTTAGGCCATCAGAGATCAGGCAAAATAGACATTGAAAAGCTCTGAGGTTGTCATTTTGCTGTTACAAAATATTGTATCTTTCTCTCAGCTAGCCATGAAGATGATACCAATTGTGCAAGTCTCTTTTAATTTGTATATGAGTTCTCGGTTTAATCTTAGTACCTGTTTTTTCTGTTTCTTTCTTGTAATGATTCCCAAAGTACCTGAGAACTGAGAATCTTGTCATTGTCACTAAGGCAAAAATATGTCATTATCACATTGTAAACAATATTTTGGAATGGCATATCCAAAATTAGAATCAAGGCAAAAAAAATATTTCTTACTCGCTTATTTTTTAGAGCTTTCAAATGAGGGTGCCAAAAAAGTGAAGCTTGCAGAAATACTCATCATGTCTGCTCTCAAAGTAAGCAATTGACAATATGATCATTCAAATATATATTGCTTGAGTAATGTGATGGATTTTCTTCAATTACTGGAAATGTAGTCGGAAGCATAAGTTGTGCATGTATATCTGATGGTTTGTTGTTGATGTTGCTGCAATATTATGTTTTTAGTATCAGGGCTTATACTGAAGAAATGTCAATCCCACATCGGGAAAAAGGAAAGAAAAAGAGCAATATATAAACAAGTGAGGCAAATAACTAAATTGGCCCAAGCCATTTTGGAAATAAGTAATCCAATGCTTGCTTTAATTATCAATTTGATCCTTACTCTTCCAATTCGAGTTGTTATACCATGATCCCGGTCCTCCATGTAACATTATGGACCAAAACCCATCACATATGTGAAAGGCAGTGACAATTTTGTAAATAAATTAAATTTACACGGTTATCAAAATACAATGGCATTTTTGTAAATATTCATCATCTGTCATCAAGTAAAAGGTTCATTAGTCTAATGAGAAATATTCATTTGTTATAAACTAAAAGTTCATTACGAATAAAGTAAATTTTCATTAGTTAATTTAGAAAGTATAATTTGTTACAATGCTAAAGGTTCATCACAAATAAAAGTAAATATTCATTAGTTTATTAATAAATGTTCATTACGAATAAAGTAACGGTTTATTGTGAGAGAGATTCATTACGAATAAACTGAAGGTTCATTACGAATAAACTGAAGGTTCATTATGAATAAACTAAAAGTTTATTAGTTTATTGATAAATGTTCATAATTATAAAACTGAAGGTTCATTATAAATAAACTAAAAGTTCATTAGTTTATTAATAAATATCTATTTTTTGTCCGTTAAATTAAATATTTACTGATAAACTAATAAACTTTTTACTAATAAATTAATAAACATTTAGTATATTTGTAATAAACTTTTTTCAATAAACTAATGAATATTTACTTTATTCATAATAAATTTTTCTTCATAAACTAATGTTTATTCGTAATGAACCTTCAGTTTATTCGTAATGAACCTTCAGTTTATTCGTCATGAACATTTTTCAATAAATCAATGAACATTTACGTTATTCGTAATTAATATTTATGAATAAACTAATGAACATTTATATTTACAATATTGTCAGCGCTACTCACACATGTCAATTGAATCTTGGTCTATAATGTATTCTGGACCGGAGTCCAGGATAAAATTTGAGCTCCAATTCAAATTGGATCTGAACCCGCCAAATTCCAACAAATGGTATTAGAGCCCCAATGGCCTAGCAGTTCATAAAGATCCAGAAGGCCCAACATGAAAGAGCTCATATCATATCCTGGCAAATACTTGTGACCCAAGACTTGAGACCTGAAGCCTAAGAAAGAAGGCTCAGTAAGAAAGATCCAGGCAAAAAAATTGATCAAAATTTGTGGCCCAAGACTTAAAGCCCAAAAAAAAAAAGGCTCAATGAGGAAGACTCAGACAAAGACAAATTAGACCTGTGGCCTTTGAGATTCAAAGAGGAACACAAGCCCAGGCAAAAATGAACAATGAAAGGTAAGTCATAACTAGGTCAGGCCAATTGGACTTGAGGGGAAGTGTTGAAGAAATGTCTATCTCACATCAGTAAAAAGGAAAGAAAAATAACAATATATAAACAAATGAGGCAAATAACCAAACTGGCTCAAGCCATTTTGGAAATAAGTCATCCAATGCATGCTCCAATTATCAATCAAGTTGGATCTGGACCGGCCAAATTCCAGTAAATGATATCAGATCCCAAATGGCCTAACAACCCATAAAGATGTAGAAGGTCCAATATGAAAGAGCTCATATCATATCCTGACAAAGACCTTAGACCTGAAGCTCAAGAAAGAAGTCTCAGTGAGAAAGATTACAAGCCCAAGTAAGAAGAAGGAAACTTAAGGCCTCTGAGACTAAAAGAGAAACACAAGCTCGACAAAAATGAACAATGAAATGCAAGTCACAACTGGGCCAAGCCAGTTGGACTTGAGGTGGAGTGTTGAAGAAATGTCAATCCCACATCAGAAAAAATGAAAGAAAAATAGCAATATATAAACAAATGAGGCAAATAACCAAATTGGCCCAAGCCATTTTGGAAATAAGTCTTCCAATGCATGCTCCAGTTACCAATTTGGTCCTCACTCCTCTAATTCAAGTTGGATACGGACCCACCAAATTCCAACAGCATGTTGCATTTTACATACCCTTTTTGCTTTCCAACAATTAGCCAAGCACAATCTCCTTATCTAAAAATCAAGCTGCAACCAGGTGTATTTTCATTAGAAGTTAACTTCAAGGTACTCAAAACCATAGGTTGTCATTCTTAGTACATACCACATCGTATCTATATTTTGTCTGTCATGCAATCATTGTTGCTTAATTAAGAATTATCTGTACCAAGTTTGAGTTTTTTGCATTTCTCGACAACTTCTTCCTGTTTATAGATTCAAAACAAAGTATCATACATATTTTGTCTTCAATGATTGCTTGGGTTCTAATTGCAACTCCAGTTTTTTGTAACTAATGGTAGTTGAGTATTTTTGTGTTGTTACACACCAGGTTGGCTGTCATATTATCAAGTTATTGAACATCACCACATATAGCTGCTTTGAATGCAATATGCAAGGTAGATATATGTTGTTCAATTGCACACCATCACAAAAAATAAAGAGAAAGAAAAGAGTTATTGACACAAGATTTATGTGGTTCAGTCAATGATGTCTACAGTCACAACGAGTAAGACAATTTTTTTCCATTATGATGAGTCAATTAAGTTCAATTGCCAAAACTCTAAAATACTGGTATTTTCCCAAACCGAGCAAGAATTATATAACTGCTCCAAAACTGAACTAAATAAGTAAAAAAACCTGTGCCCTCAGCTATCAACACAGACCTCCATTTCTTCTTATTTTTCGGGTTACATCACGAGCTTGTTGGGTTGGATTGTCATTCTGATCTGTCAAAATTCAAGCCACATCAACAGCAAAGTTGCCTAAATGTTGCAGATGAAACGGCAAGCTGCCTTATCTCATCAACTGTCTCTATGCACTATAATTAGAATGTTTGCAATCATAGGGAACTGAGATTAAGAAAAATCTAGTGTCATGTAGTCCAAAATTTTCTAGAATTGCTCAACTATTAAAGCAGAGAGACATGAATATTATCCACCAATATTGATGAGATAGCTAGGTCTTGATTTTAAGATGGACACCTTTAAAAAGCTCAATTTTCATGAATTAAGCTCTACAAATAAAAATTATCAGAGCTTGGAAGAAGGAAGTGGTGGGCGTGGTTATAGAACTGAAGACTTGAAAGAATCACCAGGCACTGTTTCCCACTGCTTTGATTATAAATTCTTCCATCATCAGCCAGAATCCTTTTTGGACTACGGCTTTGGTGAGCTTGGTGAAATCCAGAACCATCAATTTTCATCAGCGTCACTGAATTTCCTGGAAACTTATGGTAAAGGGATGAAACGTCTCAGCAGTGAAAGAATGATTAAGCCAACCACTGATGCACCAGCAATAGAGGTGTCCAACCATGAATTTTCAACTGTAAATATAATGAAGATAGCTGGAGAAAGGTTTGTCCAGCCGCTTACTAAAACTATTGATGTTGTTTCTATGCTTGAAAATCCTCTTGATTTTTCTCTCCCAGGCCTTTCTGATGAAGAGGCCAAGAAAGTGAAACTTGCAGAACTGCTTCTGGCTTCTGCTGAGAAAGTAGGCTATCAACTATATGATCATGCAAGAATATTGCTAGAACAGTGTGATCAGATGTCTTCCTGCAGTGGAAATGCAGTTGAACGGGTGGTTTATTATTTCGCTAAAGCTCTTCGAGAGAGGATCGATAGAGAAACCGGGAAAATCACATCTCAGGAATTGGGAAAGCAGCCTTTTTTCAACATAGATGAGGCAATCATGGGTCCAACCCCCAAAAATCTAGCAAGCCACCAAGAAGTTCCCTTCTCCCAGGTCACTAAGTTTGCTGGAATCCAAACTGTAATAGAAAATGTGACTGTAGCGAAGAAGATTCATATAATAGACCTTCGAATCCATATAGGAGTGCACTGGACAGGCTTGATGCAAGCTTTGGTGTTAGAATCCAGATGCCCTATAGAGCTTTTGAAGATACCGCCATTGGAACTAGTATGAAGCAATTGATTGAGGATACTGGTAAGAGGTTAACAAGTTTTGCTCAGTTCAATAGCTTACCTTTTTCTTTTAACATAGTTATGGTGTCAGACATGCTGGATCTCCGAGTTGATTCATTCGAGCTAGATGCTGATGAAACAGTAGTCGTGTACTGTGAAAATATACTAAGGACCATGATTTCACAGCCAGATAGACTAGATTATCTGATGAAAGTGATAAGATTCTTGAATCCAAGCATCATGGTGGTTATTGAAGCTGAGTATAATACAACTTCACCATCTTTCGTGAACCGGTTCGTCGAAGCTCTTTTCTATTTCAGTGCATATTTTGACTGCCTTGAATCTTGCATGGGAGATAATCCAAACAGAATAGAAGTAGAATGTATGCACTTTGGCGAGGGAATCAGAAACATTTTGACTGCAGAGGGGAAGGAGAGGAAGATCAGAAATGCAAAGCTTGATGTTTGGAGAGAATTCTTTGCACATTTTGGGATGGTGGAGACCGAACTCAGCACATCGTCTGTGTACGTAGCTAAGCTTATAGCTGGGAAGTTTGCTTGTGGGAATGCTTGTACAAAACAACTGGATGGGAAAAGCCTGCTTATTGAGTGGAAGGGTTCGCCACTCACTTCTCTTTCTACTTGGAAGTTCGTTCAACAACAATAATCATATGGAATTATTTGAATTCTCCATGAACTTCTTCCTTTCTATACTACTGCAGCCTCACTTTCGATATCTGACAGGTTTCTTTAACTTGAGAATGTATTCTTGTCCTGCAATGATTTTGAAAAGATAAAATTGTGTCTGCTTCTCATTTCCATCTCAGCTCTACTGCTTTGCAATTTGCAAACAGAATCACCACCTTGCCGAACGCTGCGGGGAAGTTAGGTATAAAACAATTGGAGACAAAACTGTCATCAATCATTCGTAATTCTCTAAGCTACTTATTTGTCCGAATTGACTGATCAGACTAAGAAAATCAAAAATCAACCGTTGATCTGGTTTGGTTCAATAGTGCCGTTTACTCTCTTTTTTTTTTTTTTTTCTAATTATATAAAAAATTAAATTTAAGAACCCAAACCCAACAATGATTCAATTATCAAGCGAATTTATTAATCCAATTCAATGTTTATCCTGATTTTAAGGACATTGTTTAGTACAAATTTTCCATACGGCACATCTTGTCGCTATATATATATATCCAACCAACGCAATTCTCCGTAAGCCAATGATCTGACTTGCTTATGAAATGCTTGTTTTCAAGTCTCTTTCAGCAGAGCATGGACGAAGAAAAATACAGGTTGGACAGATTGTCGTTACTTCAATGGTCATTGATTTACAGACTACAATACTATTTCAAGTCTGAAATCTGGCCAAATACCGAAGTTTACAAATGGAAGACTTTAGAGTTGGCGAATTTCTGATATTTGCATAGATGAAAGATTGCACATTTGGTGGAGGGAGGATTCAGACTTACAACAAAGGACATCATGCATTGCATCCAGTTAGATGCCTAAGCACATGAACAATTGAGCTTGCATTGAGACTAATAATGTTTACCTTCAATGAATTACGGAGACAAAAATATCAAGGAGAGAAGTAGAACTGTGTCAGTGATTTCTGTATTAAGCTCGTAAGATCATAGATAATATCAGCATGTAATTAGAGTTTGCACCTTCCCATGTATTGCCTTGTAACAATGGAGACTGCAGAGTGGAAGCTTCGACCTAGAATCACGATATTTATAAACATTTGTACAATTTGGACCCGCACATTTTTCACGAGGTGGAGGGTAACTGAAAATCGAAAAATAATAATGATAGGCGGATGAGCAGATTTAATATTATATGCAGCAAAAAGCAATAAGATACGCAGTTTAGAGAAGGTAATACTAACCTGCCCGGTGCTGGATTGAATATATTTGGCAGACCAATATCATCAGAAAAAATAACCACTGTTCCACTGGGACCCATGATCCATCTGACAGTATTTGATCCTAGTGTATTTGAATTTGCACCCTTTCCCTGCATAAGGTAATGTTTTCTCTTGATTAGGACACATTCTAAAAACATAGCTCAGAGAAAGAAGAAAAAAAAAAAAGGATCTTCAATTCTCAAAAGACCTGAGCCAATTCATCTCGCTGTTTCTTCACTTTTTCTTCCTTCTTCTTTCTTGCAGAATCTTGTCCAAGTATCTTTCTGATTGCCTCAGCCTATACAATACAAAAATTAGATTGAATTAATCCCCCATTTTGTTGCATTCTAAATGAAATGCACTAAGAGAAAAGCATACCTCAGCATCCCTAGCAGCCTTCTCTGATTGGATTTTACACCTTTGTGCTGCTTCTGCTTTCTTCAGTTGCTGCTCCACTTCAGAGAGTTTCACCTTTTGCTCTGTCAATAAGAAATCAATAGCAGAATAAACAGATTTACTATATCACAGCATATAAAGATACAGAAAAGTTATTCAAGTTGTAAAGCAGTTATGCTATTTTCTCCAATGTAAGCACTAATATGTAACTTGTGCATAAAAAGAAGAATACAACCACTCACTTTTAGGAGGAAGTAAACCATCTGGGAACTCAATAAAACTGGTACCAGTTTTACTCCTTCCATCAACAAATCCTATTTTCTTGCTTTTACATCCAGGCTCATCATCTGATACAGGTTCTTCATCTTCCATGTAGTCTTCATCCACATACAATTTTTCTGATCTCGACTGTGTCACTTCTTCCTTGGCCAAGTTTGATTGTCTGTAGTTTTTCAGTCCTATATACATTTTATCCTCCTTTTGCCTACCATCTAAACAAACTTTAGAACCACTGACTCTCCTAAGGTAATGGATTTCCTCATCTGCATCATCATCTTCATTACTTCCTATATCAATTATGCGTCTCTTAGGAATTCACTTACTCTTACGAACTGGCTCATGTTTGAACGTTTCATTTACTAAGGCACTTTCACTGTGCATCTTTCCTCCGAAAGAATGGCCATTTCCACAAGCAAAATCCTAGAACAATAAGTTGCATAACAATTATAACCATCAACAGTAATCTACAATCCACTCCATACAAGGGTCAGATATTTTATTCCAGGAGGAAAAAAAAAAAAAAGATCCCAGCACCAAAATCATACCCACTTATTTTCAAAAAGATTTAGAATTAGCAAGCTACTAGAAAGCCTTGAGAAGCTATATAAAAATTATTAGACAATAATTTCCCAAAGGCGCAACTTTAGGTGAGGTGTAGGCAAGGCGAGGCACAGGTGAGGCACACCTCTTTAATATTTATGGTTTTTATTATATGTTTTTGGTCTTTTAAGACAAAACATTCTCAACTATTTATCATACACCTAAAGTAGGTTATGTAGGGCTTACCCACACTTAATTATTTCACCCAAAATAAAAGAAGATTAAAAGAATGGAAAGAAGAGGAAGGAGAAAACTACATGGAGCTTAGTGATGATAAGTGATGTAATGATTATAATTAATATTTAGTAGGAGATTAGAAGTGTAGAACCAAAACCATAATTATAAATTTATAGTAAATAAATAATGAAAAATGCTTTAGGATTTCTACTATAATATAATAGTACTACTCTAGAATTAGGACTTCTAGCTATTTATAAGACTAAATTTTACTTTTATTACCTCTTTTTTACATGTTTATTATTGCATTTAAAGTGACTCTTGAACATTATGTCTTACTCTTTTGAATTGCTTTTCTTTGATATTGAATTAAGTTCATGATTTTATTGTATGTATGTGTTCTGTTGTGAATTCTAGATTTATTTTATTTTATTTTATTTTTTGCACCTTACTTCTGTCAGGCGCGCGCCTCGCCCTACGCCTTGCTTCTCAGGTGACATAAGTCCTTAGCACCTTGATATGCCTATCGCTTTTAACAACTATGTCTGCAAGGAAAAAACTTTTAAAATAGAATCATTAAAAATGGCACATGTTAGTATGAGATTACTTGAAAAAGCAACTTTTCTGGTGGCTGAGGTACAGCAAAGTCAGGAGAAGATTCTGACGCGTGCTTAGTGTGTATAGTATGAGTAACACCACCAAGCTTGAGCTTAAGCTTCTTCAGCCTGTTCTCACTTTTCAATCCATCACAATAAATAGTTGTTTCTTGAAAATTGTGCCCTTCTTCGCAGCTGCTGCCAAAATTTTGTGTGAACTGAGGCAACAAAGTAAAGGACCGCAAAAATTTCTGTGAATCAGAACGAGGTCAGCGAGACACACTGCTCCTCTTCTTCTTGATGGTGAAGCTGACACCACCAGACAAGTCTCCTCCAATATCTTCCATTAAGCAAAGACTTCGCAATCTATTATGTTGAATTGCTGGATCTCAAAAGCAGAATCAAGAACAAGAAGATGCTCACAAACCAGTGGCAAACCTCAGCACCTGTCTAAACATAGAAGAACAATGCTTATAAGTAAATAAGGAATAGCACCTGAATATGTAACAGACTCATGTTATTGAATGGCTTTGGCCCACCAGTGTATTTGAGAATACACCAACCAAAAAGAAAAAAAAATCCAACATTATTCTTGAAATGGCAAAAGATGTTTATAAGGTCACCGCACAGCAATGAAGTAAGAAAAGGAGGGTGTGGCGGATTTAAATCAATCCTGGAAACAAAATAAAAATGTGAAAAATTAAAAGGAAAAAGAAGACGACAATTCTCATAAAAAAGTTTACTTGTGTCTGCTAAGGAAACCTTAATCTCCTACTTGATTATACTCATCATCTAAACAAATTAGGTAACTGTATGAGACACGCTTTGACTTCAATTTTTAATAATAATAATAATAAATTATGGGATCAGACCGAAAATAAAGAAAAGCAAAAGAGCAACTTTCATGAACTCAATCTTACATTAGCAGAGAGCAGCAGCAGCACAAGGAAATCAAGATATCCAAAAGAATATTTCAAATTCCAAACCATTTAAATCATGCATAAGACAGTAGTGACTATAACAATAAATACCTTAATAACTCCGAAAAGTGTAAAACAAAGAAAAAAGTCTTGTAGTTTTTCAGAACGAGTACGACCCAAAGAGAAATCTTGAAGGACAGAGAAAGGGAAGTCAATATTGCTGAAAATAACAAACCAAGAAAAATTGCCAAATGACTTTGGCGGATTAATATCATGTTTCTAGTTTTAGCATTGAAAAGGCAAAAGCATGAAACCAAACTTAGAATTTCTTTTTACTTTCTCCCACTGTCTGAAAAGCCAAACGGCAACATATAAAACAACCAACCAAATAAGAGCTAGCTTGTTTAGTTATCTCTTGCTATAGCATGAAAGAAGGCCATACTTGCAGTCAAAATTTTTCTTCAAAACAAAACCAATCTACACCAGCAAAGAAAAAGAGCAAATAACAGCAAGAGCCCATAAAATGTAGATACTTACATAGCAAAGAAGAGAAGAGAAAAACCCTAATACAGCCACAACAGGCGAAATAATATGGAATTTAAAGTTTCAGCCTTGGAGAAAGAGATTAGTGGGTAATTTTCTCCTTCCGGGAATTTGGGGATGTTTAAGTAAAGTAGGATATGAACCAGGATTAGTGTGAGAAAGTGAGAATTGCCATTTTGAAACTAGTTTAGGTGTAAAAACATTGATACTCAGTCTCTTTATCTTCTCCATCATCTCTCTCTTTACTAAGCTTCTCTATTTCTTTTTTCTTTTTCTCACATTGTATCTCATATACAAAAATTGAAATTATGTGCAGGTGCAACATTAGCATCAAAATGGGCCAGGTGACCCTTACAAGCCCAATGCTATCTAGGTTGTAGAAGAGATCCAATTAAATAATTGAAAGTCATCATATTAAAAAGAGAGAAAACAGAGCAATTGTTATATTTTTAACCTAGTATGTATAACATTATGAACCAAGACACATTCTATAAGTGAAAAACAGTATCCATTTTGTAAATAAATAAACTTATATAGTTATAAAAAATACAGTGATATTTACAAATAAAGCAAATATTTATTAATTTATTCAGAAATGTTCATTTGTTATAAAGTTGAAAGTTCATTACAAATAAAGTAAAGATTCATTTTCCTTAAGCGGATTTATTGAATTCATACTTATAAATCAAAATATAACAAAATAATATAATATTTATTAAATTAAATACACAAAATAATAAAATGAAACTTTACTAATAAATTAATGAACTTTTACTAATAAACTAATGAACCTTTATTTTATTCCTAATAAATCTATTATTTATAACAAATAATTTTTTGTTGCGTTTTGAGTTTTTTCAAAGAGGATTCAATGAATTTATATATACGTATAAAAAAATAATATAATATTCATTAAATTAAATATATAAAGAAATAAATTGAACATTTACTAATAAATTAATGAACTTTTATTAATAAATTAATAAACATTTATCTTATTCCTAATGAACAACAAATGAACTTCTCTCAATAAACTAATGGACTTTTACTTTATTATTAATAAACCTACAGTTTATAAGATATAATTTATTAATAATGAAACTATAGTTTACAAGAAATGAACATTTACAAATAAATTATTTTTACTTTATTCATAATGAACCCACAATTTTATAATAAATAAACCTTTATCAATAAACAAATGAACATATCTATGAACAAATAATGAATATTTACAAAATTGTCACTATATATTTAATAACTGTATAAGTTTATTTTATTTATAAAATTACTACTGTCTCTCATACGTGTAATGAACTCTTAATCCATAATTCTATATGGACTGGTGTGCATGATATAACAACTCAAAAGTGAGTGATAAAAATAATTAAAAATTTTATTGATCTACATTAAGCTCTTAAGTTTTTATTTAATTAAAAACTAAAACCTTAAAGCAAATGGTTTAATGATTGAGAAAATTCCGAGTTGTTAAGTTTAATATGGATAAAAAGGTAAAATTGAAATGTTTAATTTCGCAAAATAAAACAAGATAACAATTTAGAATTTAATTTGAAGTCTTATATGAATAAAAAATTAGGAATTCAATGAATAAAAATATGTATAATATAATACAAATACTTATATGTAGATTGGATCTATCATAAACTAATTCAAGTGTCATGATCAGTTCAAGAAAAAAAATCAGTTGTAATGAGATATAAAATATGGCAAAGAATGAACGAATTTATTAGGAAGACAATTGGTAGTGATTTCGGTAAGTTTCTGATTAAAGGTGGCGACTGGATTAAAATCACAAAATCCTTCATGGCAGGACCTAATATCCGAAATTGCAGCACTAAGCAGAGAATTAATGGTGCCTTTTATCATTCTGTGAGATTGCATCCTGAGCAGTCTGCAAAGCACTCAAAAGACTTTCATACCTTGATTTACAATCATCGAGGGAAGACAATGTGTTATCATCAGCATCAGGTGCATTGACCAACTTATCAACATGAAAAAGCACAGAATTTGTTTCATCAATGGCAACCTTGATTGCCAGCTGAAGCAAAGTAGGGGCATCTGCCTTGCAGGTGGAGAGAGGGAGGACTGAAGATTGGCAAAGATAAGAATAGTCTGTTGCATCACGTACTTTCTTGACTTCAGAATTCATGCCTGCGGCTTTTGAAGCAGAAAAAATGGAGGAATCTGCAACGTCTCTGATGTGAAACAAGTGAAAGATGGAGATTTTGGTGTGGAAGATTTTAACTAGAGATTTGTCTCACAATATTAATTACCGGACTAGTAGCATTAAAAATGATTTTATATGGCTCTAAAAATGATTATTTTTTTCCCTTTTTGTGTCTGCGTAATTACTAGAAAGTATTACCTAAACCAGATTCATGAAGAAATTCATGAATTATTCCAGCAGTTGCCGAATATAGTTATTTCCCGTTTATGATCTCAAGTATAGGAACTATAATTTAACGTGAAATGTTACTTGTTCCAACATTTTTTTGTATTAACTTGTTTCAATTAACATAAAATACTTGCTTTTAATACAAATTGAATAAAAATAGTAAGTGAATTGATAAAGTACAAGTATTTTATACAAGTTGAAACAAAAAGTATTGGATCAAATAACATTTCTCTTAATTTATATAGCAAAATAGAGTAGGAGTACAATTATAACTGCTCACATAAAACTCCATTAACTAGCATAAATACACGCTAGAAAACATAAGGTTCTACATGCCAATAACAGATTAAAAAATATATATAAGAGTTACAAAACAAAAGAGATCAGGTCAACAAAAAGCCATCGTTGCACTTAATTATTCGTCTACTAAAGACAAGAATTACTTAGGTTTCATGATCATGCTGCTTCACAACTGTAACAGGGCAGGTTCCATTATTCACCACATAGTTGCTTACACTGCCCATTATAGCTCTGCAAAACTCCACACAGCTTAACAATAAGACATCATCTATCAACTAAATTATAGTAAGGTTCCTGTAATAGAAGAAAATCAAGAAAATTTCTACCACTTAAGCTTGCCAAGTCCTCTGTTTCCTATAACAAGGCAACTCAGAGGAATCTTATCAATAGCTTCACAAATCTTCTCGCGTGCATCACCCTAGAAAATCTTCGTAACCACGACAATCTGTGACAATCAGAAATACCATCAAGAAACTTTGATTCAAATCATAAATATGCAGAAATTAATGCACACAATATTAACCTGTTTCTGCTTGGCAACAGTGTTCAAAATATCCAGGGTTTCTGGATCAGGCTTCACCTCATACTTCTTCATAATCGGGGGATCAGAAAACTCAGATAGAGGAATTAAAGGTACAACACATACATAAGAGCGATGAGAATTTTCTGAAAGACATAAGAGAGGATTTTAAGAAAGAGTTGTAGATAATTAACTACGTGAGCCGGTGACTGCCCAGAGTGAGATATTTCTTACTTTAGTGTACTTTACAAAACTAATTCCATTTTTTGTGTTGTTTTGAAAAAATTCAAAAAGTGATGTAGTTAGATCTGCGGTGCGCCGGATTGAGTGGCACACTGAGTAGTGTGCGACTTGAAGAAAAGCACGGCTGTGTTCGCTGGCCATGTGGCCAGTGCGAGTCAGTGTGCCAGCCACTTGGCGGGCGCACCACTGGATGCCCACCACATGTCCCCTTGGAATCTAACCCCACCCATTTTTTCAACCAAACAGTATTATTTTATCAGCAATTTCCAGCTTTTCTTAGGAAAATAGTATTATTAAACAGAGTTTTTGAAAAAAAAATGTAAACACGTGAATCACTATTATTTTCTTAATAATTTCCAGCTTTTCTTAAGAAAATAATATTATTGAGCAGAATTTTTGAAAACAAAAAATGTAAACCCATGAATCATTAAATGATAATTTATTTTCTCTGACCAACTTTTACCAGAATTCATTTGTACCGTGAATCATTTAAAATCTGATATAAACACTTCTTCCTCCAAGAAACCATTCAACATACATATTCACCCAGCAAAACTATTCTCAACTTCATATCTTGGGTTAAGTTTTATATTTATCTCCATTTACTCGATACGAAATCTTACTATGGAATTTCTAGCAAAAGATAAAAGCCTTGGCTTCACAGTCAGATGTGGGCCCACGTGGTCGCTACGTCATTCTTAGTTTTTCGAAATAAACTTCGCAAGATAAATAATTTCGGGATAATCCTTCATTTAATTTAATGAAAAATAAAAATAACTGATTTTTGGCAAGAAAAATAAATATTTAAATGCCCAAGATTTCTCAGAACGGCGAAGAAAAAAGGAAGTTCCCACAATGGTCAGAAGAAGAGCCAACAATGCAACAAGCAGAACTAAGCGTAAGCGTAACTGAAGATTTCTACTTCTACGCCTTCTTTCATGCTTAATTCTCATATGCCACAGATGCCAACTGGTGCCTTTATACCCATTCAACTGTTCACATGGCCCATAGAAGTTGAAATCCTATCACATTAACCCCCCCGGTAAATATCATCGAACAGTTTATCCACCACTCTTTCAGCATTAGCATCTTAGTTGATGAGAATACGGCTTTGATGAGGAAACTTGGCATCTCCATCTGTTTCAGCAGCATTTCATAAAGATTGCATAAAAGGTAATGTAACGGGTCTGCATACTGTTGGCAGAACAACAATGCTAAAGCGCGATGAGATTCCTGAAGAAACTGTGTATTGATGGACAAAAAAGGGTGGGATTTCCAAAACTCCATGAGCAAACTTTATGTCCAATATGTTGTCTGTTCTTCCCCTTCAGATCCTAATTCCTGAACCCAGAAGCTCTGTTGCACGAGGCAGAGGCTTATTTTCTCACTTCGGCTTTGGCGCTCTTGGATATGTAGGAAGAAGACAGTGACATATTACGTCGAGCAGATGGTGTGCTTCATGGTTGTTTCCCGATTAGATTTCGGATCACCTGAAATCATGTTCCTGAAGAAACGGAAAGCAAGCTCAGGAAATGAGTAATTACATTACTTAGGAATTGGAACCACCTGAAACAATCGCTCAATAACGAACAAAAGAATCTGATTTTCAAGCAATATCAAATCACACCGCGAATTGAAAAGCATGTCTAGCGTGCTTGAATATTCGATCATTTCTTCGTCTCAGCCTTTTTATCGAATACTTAAGAAACAGTTCAATGATGAAACAGCCAATCAACCAGCATCATTTTCAGGAACCCGTGGCGATCATCAGGCGAGCAAGTGGGGCAATCAGGTTGGCTTTGAGAATCTCTTCTAACTTATAATCATGATATGCTGTGTATATTAATTGTTCTTTTTTTTTCCCCGCCAATTACAGTACCCTGTTTTTGAGTTTTAGGAATCACTTGTAGAAAGAGAAATCACTAAGGCTAGAAGAAGTTAATGATTTTACTTTATGACTTAGCTATCTCGCGTTCCATCCGGCTATAAAAATCAGAATAATAAAATAAATATATAACATATAAATATAATAATATTTATTAATAAAAATATATATATAATACAAATATTTCAATATGATGTCGTTAATAACTTATTTATAATATATTGTTAAAATTACAACAGTTATTTGTGAATCTATAATAATAATAATTTGATTTTTTCTTATCTTTTGAGACATTCAGTCCCTATCAAAGTGCAAGGCATCAACAACATTTTAATAAGAGGCCCATAAAGAAATTAAATATAAAGCTTGGAAAATAGTTAAATAAAACACGATTAACTAAACTAATTAATCACAATTCACTAAAATGGAAGCTTGCATATGACCAGATGTTGCCCATGCAACTAATTACTTTCCTAATTAACATAATGGTGGGACACTTCCATTTCTAGACCATTCTGTACAAATACACTTTTTCCTTTATTTTTTTTATCCTACCTTTTTCTTCTCTTTCAAAACCACTTGCTCATCCAAATCTCGATCCTCCTGTGTACCAAATCTCACTTGTAATTTAACAAATCTCTCCAAAATTTATGATTTTCTATTTTTATAGCATCAGCAAGACAGTGAGATCACATTACAATATCAAGTTTCATTTGCCTCAATGTTAGACTCAGATCTTCAAATGAGAGGTAAATTCAAAACCACGTGCTCATCAAAATCCCAATTCTCCTATGTACCAAATCTCACTTATAATTTCATAAATCCCCAAAACTTATAATTTTCGGTTTTTGAAGCATCAGCAAGACGGTGAGATCACATCTGGCAATGCTGAAATACAGCGTCATTGTTTATGCAATGGGTTGGGAATGCTGGGCAATTTGAAAATGGTAAGAGTCGTGCGAATAGCTGGTGGGATAAGACCGCAAGCTGGATGATGACAGAAGTGATTGAAAGACAGCAATGTTTGCTCTGAGATTTTAAGTATGAACAGTGCCCTTTTTCACGGACTGAAGGGCAAAAAAGAAAGAACAATGTAGTAGCTACAATACTTGTTTCAGGCCTTTTATATATTTTATGGATTGTTCTTGACTACTCCATTTTTTGTGAACTTTTTTTTTTTTTTTGCTTTGAAAATCAAAGTACATGTCATCAGTTACAGTAACCCACTTATTCCCAAATTTTGAATCCTTTAAGACTTGTGAATAATACAAAGAAAGCAGTTTGTTGTTGAGCGTCGTTCTCTGACTTTCTAACTTTTCATTAAGCAAGAATCGTGTTTAGAAACAAGCATGCGTGGCCTGGAATTGGAATGGTAGGGGGAAGTGGCAAATCCAGACTGTACCTAATCACAAGGAAGAATCCAAGTTTTTGGTTCGATTTGGTTTGAAAACTAAAATAAAATTGTCAAGTTGACGAGTTCAAGCTCAATCAAGTTTAAAATTTGAATTTCATGCTTTAAAAAATCCCACTGAGTTGAATCGAACTATTCAAATTAATCAAATCTACTTGAAACACGATTCGTTTATTTAAGCAATTTGAACTAACCTGATTTTCGCTCACCCCTAAAAATGAAACCTGTATGTCCTGGTCCAGCCTGTGGCCCCCAATTCTACTGGTATTTGTTTGTTCATGTATGTTGAGAATGTTCTAATACATGGCATGCAAAATGCAACTAAATAGTCTTTATATTTCGAACAAAAAAAAATATTTCACTAATATTCTATAGAATTGTAAGGAAAGGTTTCCAAAGTTTTTTTAGAAAAAAAAAAAGACAAATGAATAAGTGATGCACATATAACACAGCCAAACGAAAGCTGAAAAGCTTGCCCCGAAATGGGTAAAGATTAAATATCATCTTCCTTCCCATGTTGCATAGGATCACTTGCGAAGTGTCATGAATTTTTTTATAAACTAATGAAATTTAATGCAACTCTTTCTTTTATTTTTCTTTATTTATTTTTTGGTACAGAACTATTCGCACCTTAGTGCGCGAGTTATCTCCCACGTAACTGTATCAGTCTCCAGGGTCAGACTCTGACCGCCACGACCCTTCCTCTTGCTATTGACTAATGCAACAACAAAGCTCTCATTCTCCAATGAAGAAGGGTACATGTATTGCTCCTCCTGCAATCGTAAACAACAGAGGAAAAATAATAATAATTGAGAGATTTTACCTTTCCGTTCACAGAAATTATATCAGCCTCTAAAACATTCCTTGAAGTCGCATTTTGAGGCTACACTATCTTTAAAGTTGTTAAAGGTCTCACAGAGGAAGAGGTACATGCAACTTACATATTACAGAAAATGCTACTAATTCTATGCTTAATAGGCTAATGACTTTAAGAAAAAAGTGAGCATTAGATTCCACTTTCAAGTTTGAAATATGGAAGTTAGGAATGCCAAACAGTTTGAATGGATATAAAACCAACCAGAAATTATAGTGCTTTTTTTTTTCCATTTCTGGCATTAATGTCTATTCAAATATGCATACTTGTAGTCATGCATAAATGTTATGGTTACTCTCTTGCGAAATGATTATTATAGTTTCTGATTTTTTCAGAAATTTGATGAATGCAAACTCCCAACTATTTTGAAGCAGCCATTGTCATGTCAAGTACAAAACGTTATAGACATCATTTTCAGAGAAAAAGGATTATTACTACTTGTAAATCAATACTCGGAATCATATCTACATAATTTTGGTGAAGAACGATTCTTTGAGATTGAGAATTACCTCAGGGAGGTCATAGAATTCATCGGGTGATATTTGCAGCAACTCAGTTGCTGTCTGACCAGTACACCACGCGAAAATCTTTGAAGTGTCATCTGCAAGAGTGATTTTCAAATGGAAAGTGCGTATAACTTCATTGCAAGTACAACGACAGAAACTGCATTCAACAGCCCCACTAGGCATCTTGTTGACAACATGACCACAAAGAGAATGTGAATATCTTGTATTGACATGACATTGATCGACTTGGTCAAGCCGAACCCGACATATCTGCATACATGTTTGTTAAGTATGGACAAAGATTAGTAGATATCAAAATGATTTTTAAAGGCTAAATGCTTCCTTTTCATTTGAGACTGCACCTAGCAAATACTCTAAATTATAAAGGTCCATCGAGTTACAGAAAAGGAAGATTTGAAAGAGAGATAGCCAATCAATACTCACTGTCCTATTGACCAGACAAGTTACATTTTGATTTCTAAAAGCAGGCGGTCCTGCTTATTTGTTGCAAAAAGCTGATTGCTTCTGTTAACTCTTTCTAAATAAGAATAGAGATTCCGTTATTTGATAACAAACAATTATTGGGAAAACATGATATAGGAGACACTGAGCCAGCAATTAGAATATAAGTAGATATGGGGCACACTGAACCAGCAATTTCTTCTAACCACAATCACATCTTAGGTGACCTAAGTTCATATCAAATAGAAAAAACAATTAATCAGCCCCCAGATAATAGATTTAGATTGATAGGATGGAAATGAAAACAGAAGTCAGAAGCATAGGGTGAACCTAAAAATATCCAAGTCAAAATTTATAAGAAGTATACATGTGTACAACTCGTATCACACGATAGATCAGAGAGGCTAGATAATTGTTGAAGACAAGATGAGTTTAACAGCGCTGGTAGACAACTGAGGTTCACAAAGGAAGCTCCAACATCATTCTCAAACCATGACAGCTCAAAACTGCCAAGTAAAATGAACAAGCATGAGAAGCCATACATAATAAAAGATATTAACATAGTGGTTAAGATAAGCCAGCTAACAAGAGATCCAGGGTGAACATCTATGCAAAGTGCATATTCCTAGGAGCAAAGTTTTTTTTAACTGACAGAACCAAAGAGTAACCATAATATACAGTGGTGAAAATGAGTAACTGAATTGTTGGATATGCTTACCTATTTTGTTTTGTCTTATAGCATGACAAGCCGGAAATGCACACAGTATGACCTAGGCCCAATCTCCCCAGAGACCTGATGAAAAAGAAAAAAATATGAGAACAGTTTTTGGAGTCGTACAAGTAGGACTACAATAG
Organism: Balakata baccata; assembly: GCA_949630135.1. NCBI lineage: Eukaryota > Viridiplantae > Streptophyta > Magnoliopsida > Malpighiales > Euphorbiaceae > Balakata > Balakata baccata. The sequence goes on from CATIWF010107944.1 coordinate 19,974, forward strand.
TAATTGATAGTTTACCAAGATCCAGTAAAGTGTAGCTTTGCCCAAATTGCTCCAGTTGTGTCCTCAATATTTAAGGAGAAACCAATTTCAGTGGTGTTTCTTTCACGGAAAATGTCTGCAACGATACCATAGAGGCTGATGCCAGTCATCTTGTCATGAAGATCAACTACAAATGACTGCAAACTTCGAAAAAGGGAACAGAAATCAATAATTAACCGACTCTAAAATTAGCCAAAGCTACATCAAGGTATATTGCTAAGGCCTAACAGTAGCTCAAGGTTAAGAAAATTTATTCGAGAAATTGCACATTGAAATGGCCTGAAAATGGGACCCAATTTCGCTTCCCTTTATTCGCAATAAGAACAGCAATATTTGTCATCACTAGAGAAAATCGATATGGTAATGTAAGATCTCTCTGAACTAATAGGCGCAGTGATACACTTGGACAATTAAGACAATCACATACACCACGTCAATCATTGAGCATCATGCATCCTTGGAAAGCTACGCTACTTGGACTGCCCCAGGAGTGCTGGATATTTAAACATAACAAAAGATAAAACACTGAAAAACTTCAAAGATTTTTCCACGTATCGCTACTCAATGCTGGTACATTTTTTTTAGAAAACCAAGGGCAAAAGTTGAAAGCAGTTATGTTCAAAAGACCGGCCAGTGACTTCTGAGAGATAAAAGGATAAAGGACAAGCATTAAACGAGAAATATTACAGATACTCACACGGAACGGATAATTACTGAAGTCAATAGACCCTTGTGAATCACAAGGCAGTGTCAGTTGTGAAACTTTAGATCCCTGGTTGGGCTCTAATGCACTCATCAGTCTCGAACCTTGATATCGGTTTTGAGACAAGGGTATATATACCTGATAAACAGAATAAACCAGAAATTAATTATGCATTCAAAATGACCAAAAAAAAAAAAGGTGGTGACATAACCGCCAACCGCTTACTTGTTCCTCGTGTTGAATGAAAGGCACCAAATATAGTTGTGTGACAGTACCATATTCAAGACAAAACTCGCTTGTTGTTTCAACAGCACTCTCTGTAGAACTTGCGATATATGGTCTATCAAGTGCAAGCATACTTCCAACACTGCATGGAACTAACACAGGCATAAATAGGAAAGAGATAATATAACACTTGCATTCTAGTGCAAGGGCATATACCTGAAAAGATTGGCCAGAACCCCCTGCTCTCCCCACAGGAGAAATTTTAGCTGGACACCATCATTGTCAACCAGCGTGATTTCTTTCCTCTCTACATTACCAAATACTCCTTGAACTTCTGTTGACTTAATAGATTCGATCCTGCATATGTAATGGAATGGTTTTAAAGAACTTGCTGAGGAAAAACCTAACCTTATCTTGATAGTAGATCTAAGCATTTTAATGCATCAACATGGATTAAACTTTTCCTGTTTAAAAATGCATGTCATAACAGCAGTTTGGTATCTGGAGTTGACGTTATTTTTGTCTTTAATTCTCATTAACTTCTAATTAGTAATTCATTTTACGAAATATTCTTTCATCATATGCTATTACACTTTGTAATTTCACAACTCATAAACTTACCTTGCATATAACGAATAAGAGAGCCCATTGTTAGCCTCATTAATAGAAATGGAAGAGAAAGAATCTGAACAAAACTGAGCTGCAATCAGCATGGCATCATCGTCCTGATCCTGCAATATGGAAAATGAAACTGCAACTATTACAGAAGATCCAGAATCCAGAACATAGATATCAAACAAATGCCAAAAGTTTGGGATTTGTATCAAATAATAACATTTCAGTAAGAAGAAAATTTTAGGGAAAGGGAAATTTGGAAGTTACATCATCTAACAATATCACAAGATATTCAGTTGGCAGAAGTCGAGGACAACCAGATCCTTCTCTGGCTGTTCGGAGATAACAACCAGTGAGAAAAACCTCCCTTCCCTTCTTCAAAATTCCATGACGAGGATCCACCAAGTCGTAGTATCTATCAGAAAAGAAGCGACGAAAAACTTCAGTATGCGTATTATACTGTAGTAACATGAATGATAATCACTAAATCAGACAACTAACTGGATCATAAGGGGAAAATGAAATAGCAAATGCATATATTGTGTTTCCATAAATAGGAATGGTGATTTTCACAAATAAGAATAGTGAGGTCCAGAGAAAAACTTTTGTCTTTTGCAGGTTTAAAGGAAACCTTCTAAGGCTCTCCAGTATATATATATATATATATATATATATATATATATATATATATATTCTTTGTTTATTTTCCTCTATCACGTGAACGGACAAGGGACAACCATACCGTGAAATCAACACCATAACAAACAGGAAAATTGAATGCAATTTAGAGAATATCATTTTAATTCTATATTTATTTCTTAATCTATAATAAGTTTAATGCAAAATAACAAAGTCCACATTAAAGACAGAACACAAACAGAGACGTTAGTGCAATAACAAGTAGGCTACTGAACTTTCAATGGCAGGACAAATAAAAAAACATGTTTACAATGTTTGTCAACAATAGCTGACCTTCGATGTAAATAAAGATCAATGGCGTTTGAACTCCAATAATCCCCCAAAGTAAGCATGTAGATGTTTGTACCTGAACAACAAATGTGTAAAACAATGAAATCCTATCTCATAAAGCACTCTTATCGTATACACAGATTAGAAGCTTAAGTTTTACAGTGGTACCTGGGAGAACAAAAGCCTCAACTATGACAGCTTCTAAAATGCTATTTAACGATAGGAAGTTCTTCTCATATATAGAGTCAATTGTGATAGTATTAGGAAGCTTAGCTCTCCTGTGTTTCTTCTTCAACTGATTGATAATTTCTGGCCTTCTCTTTGGTGCACCGGTTCTGTGTTGTTCATTCCACGCCTCCAAAGAAAATCAAAAGAACAGAATAATTAATTAATTACCAGCAATAATAGAAGCTGAAGATATTTTAACAGAATTTCCTAGGGCTACAGCGAAACATATCCGCAGATAGATAGCAAATGAATAAAAACAGTAGTGAAGCGAAGATAGATAACCTCAAAATGTTAATTTAATAAAACCTAACTTCTTCGATAATTCCTCTACGTTTTGAAAATATAACAAAAATTTCAACATCTCTGTTCCAAAACAGAAATTTAAAGAGGAAAGGATTTCATTTTCTCGTTGACCAAACGGAGGATAAGCAAGGTTTAAGTAACTACCAGAGAGAGCTCTGAAAGCAGTATAGCAGCAGTCACTCCACTTGAATAAGCGATACAAGTCTTGAGTATCCGAGACGCAATCCAGCTCCATCCGGGGCCGCAACTCTCCGTTTCATCTCCGTTCATGTCATCGCCTCCTCCTCTATCTCCTTCTCCGGGCGACAGCACTGACCTAGCGTAATCGACGAACGCAAGAAATGGATCTTCATCTGACCGCCATTGTTGTTGCCCGTCTATTTCCATGAGCGATTGTCCGTCTATTATGCAATCAGGATTAAGGAATTCTAACGCAGAACCCTGACCCTGTGTGGCTTTAAATGGGGAGGGAAATGCTCCCGCTAATGCGGCGTTTTGGCGCGGATTTTTTTATTTGGATCTCTTTCGAATTTCTAGTTGGATTAGGGCCATCAATGGGCCCTATCAATCCCGATTTCAGCCCAATCAATAAGAACAAGAGGAAAGTACATTTTAAACTTTTTTTTTTATTTTCGAAAAAAAATTTTTAACACCTCTTTTAAATTTTAGATATTTAAACTCTTTTATTAAATTAAAAAATATTTTATTAAATGATAAATTAAAAGATATTTTCTTTTTTTTCTATCTTTTTTTAATAAATGATAATTTTGTACCTTATATAAATCTATTAATTTAAATCCTATTTTTTCTCCAGGTTATATATATATTTATATATATATTCTCTAATTTGAATATACTTTAACTGTATATTTAAAAATTATGAATAAAATATATATAATATAAATACCATGAATAATTTTTTTAATACATCATATAGTTGCTATAATTTTTTTAAAATATATTTAATAATTTGGACAATATATAGATATATTTGTTAAAAATAAAAATATAAAGATATGCAAAACATATACTAATATTTACATAATACATACTTGTCATATATTTTTAATGTATATTTAAAATTTTAAATAACATATAGATATATTTATCAAAAAAATAAATACAAATATATACAAACATATATTATATATTTTACAATACTATAAATATACCTTACATAAGGTAATTTTTTATTAGTGAGAAAATTATGAGTAATTGATGTAATTAAGAATTCTAATATTAATAGAAAATATTGCAAATATTTTAGATAGAAATATTTCTAAAGATGTAATTTTTAGAAGAAAAACTTAGTTAAATAATTTTTTGTTAGTTTTAATATTATGATATAAAAATATTACTAAGAAAATAGTATTTGTATCAAATTGAGGGAAATGTGAGGCGAGAAATTTCTTCTTTAGAAAGTAGTTTTTAAATATTTAAAATTGAA
>CATIWF010107948.1:0-30038 GCA_949630135.1 Balakata baccata
TTTTTTCATAAAGAAAAATTAATTATCTTTTTATTTTAAATTTCTGATTTAAACTTTAAGAATTGGATTATATTAAATCATAATTTAAGGCACTATAAGCTATATGTGAGGGCAAATTTGACTTTATACTATGTAAGTCAAAAAAAAAAAAAAGAGAGAGAGAACTAATTATGTGAAAGATTCCATATAAAGCCGTCCCATACAAAATAAAGGCTTACACATAATACGACAAAAGCAAGAAATTCTTTTACTTCTTTATTTAAAAAAGTTACGGTTGCTTAACAAAGCTATACCGGAAGTGGGTGCTGATATTTGCAACTGTGTCAGCTTCAGGCTGCCAAAGTAAAGTTAGGATTTGAGTTTCTTGGAAAATTATTTTATGGGTTTCTAAATTCAGGGAAAGTGACATTTGGGTTTTGTTTTTTCAGCTCAATATTCAGGTATCAGATTACCATTTATCTGCTGTAAATTGGGTTTTGTTTTTAATTAATTATCAGCTGAGTTTGGATATCTGCAGCGGATGTTGGCTGCCAAAAGAAAATTGATAATCCAACTTTCTTTTGAGATTGCTGGTGACTATTTCTAGTGAGTTTGAGAATTGGGTATTTTGAAGCATAGAGAGTATTATAATTTGCTGGTATGTGCTAAGATGGCCATGCTCAATTTGTAATTCTTGATTTTATGTTGAGAAAGAGATCATTTCTAAACATTGAAATCCAAGAATCAAGATGCGCTGATTATTGATTTTTCTTTCCATTATCATGGAGAAGCATAAATAATTTCTGGTTTTTTTGTTTTAATTCGAAGAATCAGTATTCAATTGCAGGGAGGTGATTACTTTGTGAAATTAATTGATAACTGATAATGGAGGAAAAAGTGAATTTTAGGACGCCAACAATGGAGAAACAACAAAGTTTTAAGCAGCAGAAAGTGATGGAGAAACAGCAAAGTTTTAAGCAGCAGAAAGTGATGGAAAAGCACCCAAGTTTCCGTGGTGGAACAGAAAATCAGTCGACTTCTCGAGGAGTGATGGAAAAACACCCCAGCTTTGGCGGAGCACAAGAGAAACAGAAGAGTTTTCGTGGGTTAGTGGAGAAACAAAAGAGTTTTCGTGCTGTAATGGAAAGACAGCTCAGTTTTATTGGCGGTGGTGAAAGAAAGAAAAACGAAGAATCGCCAGGAAAAAGAGGTGACTCGCTGATTCATTTGGCTGCTCGAGCAGGGAATTTGACTAAAGTTGGAGAGATTCTTCAGAATTGTGATGGTCAAGAAGCAAAAGATTTGTTGGCAAGAACCAATCAGGAAGGAGAAACTCCACTTTACACGGCAGCAGAGAATGGGAATGTGGGAATAGTTGTAGAGATGTTGGGATATATGGACCTTGAGACTGCTTCTATTGCAGCTAGGAATGGGTTTGATCCATTCCATGCCGCCGCAAAGAATGGTCATTTGGGTAAGACTTGGTCTAATTTTGCATTATTTAACCAATTTTCTCTCTTAATATTTTATGGTGAAGTCCCAAAATATAATTACCTTTATCTTTAGCAGCTATTTGAACACTTGAAATGCTGAAACAACTTGGAGGTTTTCAATAGTTTTGTGTTGAGCAATGAGCATCACTGAAGTACAAGAGTTGCTTTATCTGTCATATTGCATAACGATCAAGTTCTATAATATTTTCTTATGAAGAGAATCTGAAACAATTTTAAGGAAATTCCTAATTTTGCATCGATGAGTGTTCAACTCAACTCGACCAACACTAACCAATATCATATACCCATTATGATCGAGTTGACCACCCAAAAAAAAAAAAAAAATTCTTCCATTCTCCCTATGTAGGATCATATTCTTCTTTTCTTAGCATGTCTTTAGCTTATACTGAGTGTAACCTACTGCAGCCATCTTCCTTTGGGTCTGGGACTGGCTGTGACAAGTTACTTGATTTTTAAGCAAGAGAGTGTCAGGTTCTTTCCCTTTTCTATCTGCAATGCAAGATTAAATGTCCCACTTCATGAACATTTTTTTCTTACTGTTTTTTTCATTTGTTTCTTTTTATTGCTTCTGATTTTCTTTTAAACCTTCCAATCTTGCAGAGGTGTTGAAGGAACTTTTGCATGCATTTCCTAACTTGGCCATGACCACAGATTTGTCCTGTACAACTGCCTTGCATACAGCTGCTACTCAAGGTCATTCTGATGTTGTCAATCTCCTTCTGGAAACAGATTCAAATCTAGTTAAAATTGCCCGGAATAATGGTAAGACTGCTCTCCATTCAGCTGCAAGGATGGGACATGTGGAAGTTGTGAGGTCTCTATTAACCAAGGACCCAAGCATTGGCTCTAGGACTGATAAGAAAGGACAAACTGCACTGCATATGGCCGTGAAAGGGCAAAATGTGGAAATTGTGATGGAATTGCTAAAACCCGATCCTTCTGTTGTGGCTTTGGAAGATACTAAAGGAAACACAGCATTGCATATTGCCATTACGAAGGGTCGTATTCAGGTATATTTATTTCTTCAGCTTTCGTTCGTCTGACTTGGCTAGTAACATATTATGGCAAATTTACAGCTTATGATATTTCCTTCTGTAATATTTTTCTATTTGCATTATCCAAAGAACTGTTGATTGTTGATGCCTGAAATGTAGTTGAATATTTCAATTTCTGAAGGTACCAGGATAACAAGTATGTTCACAATTAATGCTGCTTTCAATAATAAATTAAAAGTGGATTTTCATGTTACTGTCATACTAAATGAAGAGTTTCTACAACTTGATTGCTGAAATTCTCATAAGACTCATGGTTTAGAAACCTGAAGTTGGCCCTTTTCTTTGGTTATGGAAGAGAAGGATCCATGTATGAACCTGTTAAATTAAGAGTGAATCGTATTAAGTTGAGATTAGTAGTATGATGCTGGAAAAGACTAACTAGATCCAGTTTCTGATTCCTTTTACCAAAGTGGAATTGTATAGCTACCAAAAATAACTGATACCATTTGTGGGCATACTTATAAGCAAAACCTCGGATATCCAAAGAGCAGAGATCTGTCAGTTTGAATTATTAGGTACACACACAACTAAGATCAATGCATTACTTACCTAAGTTCAGTTGGCTATTAATTACTATGAGCATTCTGGCTGGAATTTTTTATTAAAACTTCCATTCTAAGAGGTGCTGAATGAGATTTATCTTGAAAATCCACCAAACGAATAAGGATTGTGATCAGGAGAGAGGAACAAAATAATTCATAGCTTAGTTTCTCAAATCCCAGACAAGCATAAAACAGAATTCTGTCTAATGGTCTTCATGAAAGTTGTCGGTGTATGTCTGTTAGATAGCAATTTGAATCACCTAAACTTAAGTTCCAGAAAAAAGTTATAGCTGAAAGCTATACAGACTGCTCAATTTGACAAACTGTGGACAGGATGCCTCCTCCACCTCCATCTTTGTTCCTCACCAAATAGCAAACAAAGTTCATGAAGAGCAATTTCAATTCAACAACTTTAAAATATATCACAATTAAACACATGCAAATCAAAATTCCAAAGAATTAAATTCATTCAAAATCGATTGGGTTTGTGTGTGCACAAAACTCACTAAGCCTTCCCTTTTTTTCTCTTCTTCTCAAATTTCACCTCTTCTCTTGGCCTAAGCCCTTGCTTCTTTCCTCTTCTTTCTTGGCATCCCCACTCCCTTCAAGAAACCCAAAATTATTCAATTAAATATTCACTAATTAAGCACGGAAAAACGTAATACACTCTACCCTACCTTTCTTTTCCAATTTTAAATTTTGCTTTGAACTAGTGCTTGGCTACAGAGTATTTTTGTTTTGTGTTTGGGAGCTGGGAAACTGAAGGAAAGTGAGGAAAAAAGAAGGTAGGGTCGTGGCTTCAAAGGAAGAAGAATGGAGAGGTTGGCCATCCTTTTTTCTCTTTTTTTTTTTCTCTTCTTTTCTTACTTGTTTTTACTGACATACTCTTTTTCTTTTTCCTTTTTCTTTTCTTTTCTCTTCTTCATACTTGAACTCTCTTGAATTCTCTAGGTTGCACAATTTTATTTTTAATACCCCTTTCTTATTTTATTTACCCTTTGACCCCCAATACTTTCCACTCTTTGCAATTAAGTCAGATTAAATTTACTAATTAATTTTCCACCTTATTGACCCATATTTATACACCATATTTAACACATAGACTCATCTCCAAGTTTGCATTTATGCAGTATATAAATATATGGGTGTTACATAAAGTTTCATCAAAGCTGGTTTAGTATATAGTATATTGGACCACCAAATATCTCACATGATATTTCAAACTGTCTGGTCTGCCCTGCGCTAGAATACATTTCTGCTGCTTTGTTAATTATATTATCATATTTCTGTTTTTAGATGCAATGACATCGAGTAAACATGCTACTGCATATGGCAGCAATTTACATCATGCCAATATTTTCACTTATATTATTTCTGGAGTGGAATTATTACTTCTATCATCTGTGGCTTGAAGTTACTAATTTACTTTTAGAGGAAAAGAGAGTTTCATTTAAAGTCACATTTCATCTAACACCAAAATAAATCTCTTGGAGAATATAGCTTCAGAATACTGTTATGGATTTCGCCTTCTTCTCACTTTGTCTACTTTGCTCAACTCCAAGAATATGGCATTGTCATTGATTAATGGAATGGGGCCTTAGTGCGAGAGGAAAAAAATTAGTATCAGCCCCTAATAGGACTAAGGAAGTATCAAAGAGGTGTGTCGTCCTGATTTTTACTTTTGTTAAAGGTTTCTTTCAAGTGAAAAATAAAGATAATGGAAATATGATTGGTGAATTAACAGCGCACCCCCATTCTTGTTTTCAGTAACTTATATTATATCTTATTAGGTGTCGAGTTTCTTATTATATAGCAAGATCTTCTTGATTTGGGTATCAAACATAACTTATATTTTTTGTTCATGGATTCATGTGTGAATCTCACTTATGCACATGGATATTATCTAATTTTCTGATTTTGGTAGCTATGATGTAAGCATCTTGTATTCATGCTAAAAGCTGCATTTTCTTTTGTATGAGACATATAGGAATAGATTGGTTGTCAGCAAGATTCGATGCTATGGTGGGGTGCTCCATTATGATTACAGGTTAAGACCACAAAATGCAGGATCCTTGCAAAACGATGGGAAGGATGCTTTTGTTCGACCTCTAGTCTGCAATGTATAAAGGCCTGTGATCTGAGATACTGAGACACACTTTTACTCGAGGAAAGACAATATTCTCAAAGAGGAGTCCTACTGAAAATTATGTAGGAAATTAACTGTAGATTAGCTACTTGGGGACAGATTTACCAAAAGCATTTCTGGCTGTATATTGGGATTTATCTTATAACAAGATAACTTTTGAGTATCTTGTGATTGAAATTTTGTCTTTAATTATGTGTCTACTATCATATCATGAGATAATGTATGGGTGAATTACACCGATGGTACTCCAACTATGTAAATCGTAACAACTCAGTACATCAAAAATTATTTGTATCATAAAATTACCTCAACTTTTATTTTATAACTAAAATAATCTTTGAAATGCTAAATTGTTACAATTTACACAGTTGGAGTACCGTCGGTATAATTCACCCAATAATGTACATATCTTCTTTACAACTTTTAGTGAGAGCTGGCTTCATTTGATTGCAGAATGTACGTTGCTTGTTGTCAGCTGTGGGTATTAATATCAATACAATGAACAAGGCTGGAGAGACCCCACTTGACATTGCGGAAAAACTTGATATTCCAGAAGTTGTGTCCATATTAAAAGAAGCACGGGCACTCAATTCCAAAGATCTTGGAAAACTGCAAAATCCAGCGAAGCAACTTAAGCAGACTGTCAGTGACATAAAGCATGATGTCCAGTCCCAGCTTCAACAGACTCGTCAAACAGGTGCCAGGGTCCAGAAGATCGCTAAGAGGTTAAAGAAGCTTCACATTAGTGGTCTCAACAATGCTATAAACTCTGCAACTGTTGTGGCGGTTCTCATAGCTACGGTTGCTTTTGCAGCCATTTTCACCGTGCCTGGCCAATTTGTTGAGAAGAAAGAACAAGGAACATCCCTGGGGCAAGCCCATATAGCAAAGTTTCCAGCTTTCTTGATCTTTTTTGTGTTTGACAGCCTGGCATTATTCATCTCTCTGGCAGTTGTGGTAGTCCAAACATCTGTTGTTGTTATCGAACAGAAGGCAAAGAAGCAGCTTGTCTTTTTTATTAACAAACTCATGTGGCTGGCGTGCCTCTTCATTTCAATAGCCTTCATTGCTCTCACATATGTGGTGGTGGGTAAAAAGTCTAAGTGGCTTGCAATTTATGCAACTGTAATTGGTGGTACAATCATGCTCTCTACAATTGGATCCATGTGCTACTGCGTGATTTTACACAGAATGGAGGAGTCAAGAATGAGTAGTATGAGGAAAGAGAGTCGATCACGTTCATACTCTATGTCTATGTTATCAGATCAGGAAATTTTGGACAGCGAATATAAAAGGATGTATGCATTATAAGGGCATCAGAATATTTCTAGCATGTTATACTCATTTATGCGGTATGCATAGGTATATGATGTGGATGCTCAATTACTTGTGAAATTTTTATATAAGTTGAGCTGGGTATTGCTTTGCTGAAATGATGTGAAGATATAAAATGAGTACTCTGGTTATGCGATTGAAAAGCAGTTGTCATCTGCTCATCCCTGGGTTTGTCAGATTCCGGCTTCTGCAAGAAGCTCTCATGACAAGGTATCTCAGTATATCCTTGTTTTGGCTGTTTAAGACACCAGGATGAGTTTGGCGCTCTATGAGAAACCGATTTACAACTGGTCACAGATTGTACTCGCAGATTTTACCGATGCTCGAAAGCAGGTAAAAGACATCAAGTCAATTCAAAATTAATTTCAAATTTTTCAAAAATTCTGGATCTGAATATCATCAAATTTAACACCTAGTCAATCTCTTTATGGCTCAAGAGATTGATTTTAGTATGTCCATAATCATGTCATATAGTTAATTTGCATATTCATTTGATGAATGTATGATATATAAAAGCATGCAGTAATAACATGATGAGACTAAATTAACAAAATCTCTCGCTAAACAAACAATTATATTTTACGCCTTCCATTAATGTGGGAAGAACCAAAGTTCTTCTAGAGTTAGAGTTGTTGAGTTGTCTCAAGCTCACTCTATAAGAATATATTGATGGGTTTTGAGCATGTATCACATACATATTACGCAGAGGAAAATAAAATTTTTCAAAATCCGAATTAAAGGATTATACATGTGTCAATTAAAACTAATTTAACTAAAGAAAATTCAGAATTTATGTCTTTATAAATTCTGGGTTCACTTGAATTATATGTTTAAGATAGCTCTAATGGTGAAAGTATCTTCATAATTACAAAAGCTCAGCTTCATAGTATTAATTTTGTCTTCTTTTCATGTATAATTTCCAATCTGATCATTGTACTTCAATAATTATGTAAGGTCTGGATGAGAAAAGCAATTGTGCAATTCAACTCCAGGGACAAAATTGGATGAAAACCAATTCATTTACAAATGTGTTGTTAGTAGTTGAAAGGCAGGAAACCACCACTGATTCTGGCCTGATTAGCATTGTATTTGAAAAAATCGTTTTTCGAAAAAAAAATTATATTTTTAATTCTTTTTGAGTTTTGAAAGCTGTTTTTAGTAAAAGAAGTTAAATAAATATTTTTTTCTAAAAATAAATTGGAAAAAAACAATTTATAAAAAATTTTAAAAAATAAATTAATTAAATCAAAAAAATTTAAAACATGTTTTTAACATCTTCATCGGTAAATCCAAACACCCTCTCTATCCTCAAGGAATGCTGGTTCAACAATAAGGTGCTTTTTCTGCAGTATGATTCCACTTCAAGAATCTTACCCAAATAATTCTCCAACTGAATTGTGATGTCAAAGTGAGAAGATGGCAACTGACAGGTATAAGTAGAAAGTGAATTCTTTTTATGTAATCACCTGAGAAACATAAAACTTGGTAGGACAAATTACTGGTATAGAAGCATATTTAGTGCAACTTACAGGAAAAAATTATATAATCCATGAATGATATAATTCATTTTAGCTACATCTTTAGTAAACAATGAAAAAATTGAGTAAAAATTTTGACCTGAGAAATTAATGAAAACAAACAAATTGAACTTTTCCGAGATGAGATAAAGAGGGAAACCAAGATCCAACAATATATTTACATCAAGATGACATAGCAACAGATTGAGTTTCTTCAGTGTGGTGTCTGCTGATACATTATATCTGGTTTGTACTGCCAGACTTCAATTTTCAGTTTCAACATTTGCCGGAATTTCAAAAATCATCGGCCTGTGTCAGAGGAAGAATTTAAATGCTTAACTGAACCTGATTGATTTTTCTTAGAATTGTTGATCTTTGAGTCTGGACACCCTAACTTGGCCGAGAAGCAGTGACGGACATTGATTTTGTGACTCCTAATTTCTGTTGAACTACTGCCTTGGATAATGACGGTTAAAATTACTTCCTTATCACGTGTGTCTTCACACCACCAGTTTTGCGGGATGCCATCAACAAGATCTTCCAAGGTATGGAATTCTTCATGATGAACTGCCACTTCCGCTGATTGATCAGGTTTAATTATGCCAGCAGCTGGTGTGACCTATATATTCAGAAAAACACAATAGCCCATAAAAATAGTGGAAAGAAAAGATTCAGATGTTTAAAGATTATAAACTACCCTGGAGAAGCTACCTCAAGCCATCGTGGAAAACCATTGCAACCTCTAGCATGATATTCAGTCTCTTCGCCATCATCCTTCTTGGTGGATTGACCTTCACAAATAACTCTAAATACAGCTTTTTCCTTGCTGCAGTTGTTGGTAATCCGCAGAATGGATGTGTCCTGGTTCTGAAGGACAATGTTGTTGGTGCTTACAGTGGTTTCTGGAACGTAACTTGATTCTTCAAGCAGAGACCTGACTTTCTCATTACATTTGATAATTTCCCCAAAAATTTGTCTCCTTACTGATCTGTCAACATGGGCAATTTGGATGGTGAACTTACAGCGCACAGGTTTGTGATCACTCTCTGTGACATCCATGCAAGCCTCATACCTAAACAAATTGAGATCGCATGTTAGAATAATGGGTTGATCACTAAAACCTACGTCTACTTTCCAGTAATCAAGGATGAAAGAACGCATCCAAAAATGGCAGTGCAAAACATACAGTGCAATTGATGATACTACTGGACACTCTAAGCTGCAATCAGACACCGAACCTGACCGACTGTCACGATAAATTATTCTATCGCACCAAGCAGGAATACGCTTTTTCTCCCCAGCATCATATCCTGTGAAGAATGTGTGAGATGGATGATCAAACTGAACGATATTAATACAAAAATAAACCAATAAAAGACACTGATGGGTGTTTTGGAGATTAAGAATAGACCATTTTAGGGATTTTCAGAGAAGCTTAAGCCCATAAACCAAAACCTCAAAATAATTTTACCTCCTAAACCGGGTTGGTGTCTTTCAAACTTGTAAGTAGGAGGGAATCTGATGACTGCTTCACGCATTCCTTGGAAAACTTTTCCTGCTTTCATTTCTGCTCTGAGCTGATCCTTTTCTCTAAGCCAATCAAAGCTTCTTTGCGAAACAAAATCCCTTGCTTCATCATAAGATATACCAAAAAGCCGATAGTTAAAATCACCAAGAAACACAACCATATCTGCCTCAGATAATTCAGGCTTCGAGTCCTCAGTGTTGGCACTCACAGCCTGTCAAAACCAAAGATATTGTAAGCCATTGGTTATAAGCTGTAAAGATGATCATAGGAATCATAGAGAGCCAAATACTGTTGATTCAAGTCCTAATGACAAGAATAAGAACATACATTTGCACCCTTGATAGTTTGAGTGGTTGTTGAGACACCAGCTGCAATAGATAGGACCAATGGCAAGCCAGAAATGTAAAGCAGCCAAAATAAATACGTGGACAAAGCAAGAGAGCAACACAAAAACAGGAGTCGCACCATACCAGCTGCATTAAGGGTTGATGACCGGCTGAAGACCATTGTTCTATAAATGTGATCAAAATCAGCATTCCGGCGATTGACTGCTTCCAAATGTGCAGCCAAGTGACAGTTCACAAAGCATATTATCCTGTCAAGAACCCTGATCCTCAAACCTACACCTCCCTGCAAAGACAAAGTAGACAACAAATAAATGACAATGAAGAAAAGCACAGAAACCTGATATTATTTTGCACTTAAAACAGATTGAAATGCCCATGTTAACAGTAAAGAGGTAGGCATTAGTTATAATGATCAACAATCTTGCTTTTCATACTGAACATAAGTCTTAATAGGTATCTCTTACCCAACAAAAACATGATATCATACATTGCAACAAGACACTTGAGTACTGATAGTCCCTATTTGATTGGATACAAAGGCATAATGTCAAAGTAAAAATATTCCCTCCCTGAACATTGTGGACTAAAACTGTGAAAGGCAAATGTTTTAGTAGATTCACTGTCTTTCATCCCAGGTTTGACACATATGATAAGATTTGAAATCCAGTAAAAATCAGCTCATTCATATAATTTTTTAAGTTTCAGTAATGTGATATCCTAATAATTGATCAAGTAAAGATTTGAGGCATACAGGAAGTAAAAAGAATATACAAATTCAAACAATAAATGAAGAGACTGTGTCAAATAAGAACATATATTTTTGTCAATGCATAATTCAAAGTAATTTTAAAATTATACCCATCAAAGCAAAAAGAAAAAAAAAATCAAACAATGTAAAAATTCCATACATTAATAGTTTTTAAGGTAACAAAAATAACTTAAAAACCAAAACGTACTACACTGAATTTATGGTTAGTCTGCTAGTTTAAGAGGTCTAACCAGCCTGTCCTGTACAGTTTATAAAATTTTATAACAAGAGCTACTAAAACTTTCATCTGAAATGCAATTGAAGGCTAATAAAATGCTGACCATTAGCAACAAGACAACAACCAGTTGTGTGCAAAATTTACTGAGAATATTGCAAAAACAATCAACTTAATTTCTTGGATATATTTTCTATCAAGCTGCATTATCATTATATTGTTTTGGGGAAAAGGAACATGAAAATAAGCACTAAGAAGGTGAGAAAATTCACCTTGTTACCAATTGCACGTCCAAAGCCACAAGGAACTGCTCCAGCATCAACATCACCAACATGTGCTCTAAGATTCTTCCTTACCCTAATTCCAAAAACGGAATAGTTAAGTTCAAAAGCAACATAAGTATGTAGGATCTCCTAGGATCTAAGTACAGCAGTTTTACGTTGTTTCAACAACAGAGATAAAGACAAGGAGCTTTCAAAATATTAATGTAAATGTCCACCACATTTTAAACTATAGTTACTCACCAAAGAGATATAAGTAAGCCTGCCAACTGCCTAGAACCCATGCGCTCAAAAGTTCCTTCATCCAACGCCTTGCCTATTGTGTCGAGCCACCATTGCCCAACAGAACTCCCTTCAAGTCCTACCTAGAAAAGGAATATAAACAGGTAATAACATAATCTGTAAATAATGCGAACAATATGGAATATAGAGACAAATATACGGACACAAAAGGCATTCAAGAAGAAAAAAGCTTAATGGAAGAGTTATTGGCAACAATCATAATGCTTGGTTGAAAGTCAACTAGATATAAAACCAAATCCAGCAAACCTTAAATAAATTCAATTCAAATTAAAAGGTGAAAGAAAAGCCACATATGGGAATGAATCAAATCCAGAAATTCAATCTGGAAACACAGTTAAACTTTTGAAAATAGATGAAGCATAAGTCAGTTATTCTCTTAGAATAATTAGAATATTAGGCTTCAGTTAGAATGACTTTAGAGATGCAAGAGAGAATTCAGAAAGTGACAAGAGCTGTGTAATAATTTTATAGACGGGCATGTGAAGGATAATGTTCATGCATTCAAAAGTAATAATGATATGGAAACTTTTGTAAAAATTGTGATGTTTACCGAGCATAACTGTTAGTTTCAAAACAACAAGATTCACTTCGACTTCTTATATTCATGAGGTATGACATACGTCAACTTGTTAAGCAGTTAAAAAAACTGTTAAATAACCAAATTAAAAAAGGTAACGAAAGAAAGATACAAGTAAATAACAAAATCATCAACAACATCAATGAAGGTAATAAATTCAGCCTTACAGTTTCTTTGGCTGCAGACATTGCAAGAAAACCCGCACCCATCTCTACTTCTTGCAACCCAACAACAATTATGCTAACATCTGATGAAGCAGAACCTAACCAGGACATAAGTGCATCATGAGATGCTCTTCCCTGACCAACATTCCATGTGCCAACTAAAATTTTGAAACCGGCTCGCCTTGTGTATACCAGTTCTTTCTGTGCTAACTCTGATCGTATTATATTGTCAAGAGGTCCTGGAGATGCACGATTCCATGCACGTATACCTCCATGAGTAGCCAAGCTAAAAATATAACCATTACCAACCGCCAACTTTAGCACAGGATTACTATGAGCAACCCATACTGCAACAAGATTACCCTCAAGATCCAACACTTGGACAATGCCACTCACATATCCCACAAATATTCGTGTTCCAAAAGTGCAGAAACACTGAATAGTAGAAGAATGGTGAGTAAAATCTTGCATACGATTTCCATTTGCATCCCACTGCACGAGGAGGCCGTTTGAACATCCACTCCATATCGTTCCATCCACAGTTAGCACCAGTGCTTCTGTTCTCTTTTCTTCTACAAATGCCCCTGTTCCTCTTGTGGCAACTCGACGAACAGCATCTGCGGCTCCCATTATGGCATTCCTGGAACGCTGCAAAAAACCTTGGGATTTCTCCTTTTTTGCTGTTGCAACAAATTTTACTTTCATCTCATCTTCAACTGGCTGATCTTGTGGTTGTGATGATGACATGTCAACTCGGTTTTCAGTTTGACCATCAATATTAAATACCCTTAGAAGCTCCTTTGAACGAGCATCCCTGAAGAAATATAAAATAAATAAGCTTGCTGTTTTATCCTTGCCTCACAAA
Organism: Balakata baccata; assembly: GCA_949630135.1. NCBI lineage: Eukaryota > Viridiplantae > Streptophyta > Magnoliopsida > Malpighiales > Euphorbiaceae > Balakata > Balakata baccata. The sequence continues at coordinate 13,137 of CATIWF010107948.1, forward strand.
TGCTCCATGATGTGAGCTTTTACGAGGTTGAAGCCTTAAAAAATGAAGATTAGATAAACTAATTTGTTTTATAAACCCAATGATGCCAAGAAAACAGCAAGTAATTCATTGGAGTGAAAACATACCACAGAGAGAAGTACAGAGGCTGGGCACACCAAACTTTAGCTCTAACTGTATCGGACAACAAGCACTTCACATCAGAAGAAGATATAGAACAGGCACCATTTACAGTCACTTGACTCCTAAGATCAATTTGTGACCGCTCTACCAATAAAGCGGCCATGTGTTTTTCCTCTGATGAAAGAGAGAGAGATTTTTCAATAGTTTCCCATGGCCAAATCTTAATTACACCTCCCTCACCACCAGACCACATATCACCTGGATCAAAAGTAAAATGAGTTAAAGAGGAAAAAGAAAAGGACTCAGAAGAGCATAGCTAACTGCCTAAAAGCATCTAGATAAGCAATTCCTTCTAACTTTGCTGCATAGAGATAACTTTCAACTAATGAAGTGCGTGAATCCAAACATTCAAACTCTGACTGGCTTTCAATAGATAATAGTACGTGATGGAAACCCCCACAATCTGAATCTAAAATGTTCAAACTTAATCATACCCATATCATTAAGTTAATCTCATTAATCCTAATATGAGAACGAAAAAAATAAATAGCATCAACTTTGGAATAAGGAATTAACTGCACGGTGATGGATCAAAGATGATCAAAACAGTAAAAAGGCTATTCGTGCCCTCGAAATTTAGAGATGGTTTCTTGACTTCCTCTACGAAATTTTAAGTCATCTTCCTACAAAAGCTGCTACTTCATACAAGAAAAAAGAAATGCCACCTCGAATTGTTTCAAACACAAACTTATCAAATAAAGAGGTAACTCACCATAACAACTCATTACTATAGAGAGGACGGGACCTTTATGAGCCTGCCATGATAATCCTTCCTTAAAAGGAGCATTATCATCTGGACTGTGATCCATTTTCCAAGACCTTATTTTTCCATCTTTATGTCCACTCCAAATCAACCTATTGCCATTGTCAACTATCAAACACATGGTGGGAGATGTGTTTACAGACTCATAAAACGGCGCCGCATCCTCGTCGCCCCTTCTGACCCTCCCCCCTAACCCACACCCAGGCTCGTAAGCATCCTCAAAGTTCCAAAACCTGACTCCATTTTCCTGACCGGCCCACAATTGGGTCTCAGTACAAGCAATATTTCTCAAGAATTTACCCACCTGGGTTTCTCTAAGAGGGTGTGGTCTGAGCTCCAAACACGGTGGGCGTCCAGGATGGACACCAGCACGGGTTGGAGCCTTAAATATTCCGGTGCCTCCGTTTGCGACAAATTCAGGCAATTGCTGCCCTTGCCGGACATCATCAGGACTGTCCAAGGACAAACAAGTATCAAGCCTGTGCTGGAGGTGTTGTTCTTCACCACAAGTCGGGGAAGCCATGTTAGAGGAGGAGGTTGAGTAGGGAATGAAATCCTCTTCCATAGAGTCCAAGTATTGATCAGAAGCGACATAGGTGGGAGATGAAATGTCGAGGCTGCGTTTTCTAACTTTGTTGTGAATTTTCTGACCGCCGGAGCTAGTACGGAGCTGGTGGTTATAGGTATAGACCTTGCGGCTGGGCTGTGGGACAGAACTTAGACCCTTCAAAGCATCTCGATCCTCTTCTTCGGTTCTTTCATCCATATTGGTTTAATTAATTCAATGATAAAAATGTAGAATTGGTTTTGTGAAAAAGAAACAGAAAATGAGAAAGAGAAAGAGAAAGAAAAAAGAGAAAATGGTTTGAAAGGAAAGAACGAGTCAAAGAGGGAGATCCGAAGAGGAAGGAGAAAGGAGGCCATTGGAGATGCTGAGAACGAAGACTATGGCGGGAGATTTTGAGAGTGGATGGTCAGGAATTGTCTTTTTCTCTGCGACTGTTTAGGGATAAAATAGTCTTTTTATCCTCTTTTTCCTTTCTTTTTTTACTTAATAACTTTTATATTCTATAATTATGCTATAAGATAACGTTTTAAAACAATAGATAATAGAATTCAAAACAATGAAAAATCAATTCTAGTAAATTTGCCATATATAAATAATATTTACTATTACCCCATATAAATATTATTTTAATTTATTTTAATTTTTATATTATTTTATGTAATATTTATATTATATATTTTTTCCATTAAAATATTATATATTTAAATTATTTTATTTTTTAATTTTTAAATTAATTGACTTAATTATTTAGTATTATTGAGGGTTTTAATTATTTGTTATTTATTATTTTGGATAAAAAAATATTAATTTTGATATATTTGTGTATTATATTATTTAATTTATTTTAATATAAATTTAAAATTAATATTATTTTAATTTGATTTATTTTTTATTTTATATTAATTTTGTATAATTTTATTTATTTATATATTTTTATATATTTTCTATTAAAATATTAAATATTTATATTATTCTACGTAATTTTTATTAAAATATTAAATATTTAAATTATTTTATTTTATTATTTATTAAATTAATCAACTTAATTAAGTAATATAGATATTAATAAGTAACAAAATAATTAAATAACTTAGTAATAAAAATGTATTATAACTGATGAATATGTGATTGACAATCAAGTTCAGAATGATAAATGATTAAATTTAAAATGATGAAGAATAAAATTTAAAAATATGAGCAATCCAAAAATAAACATTAAACCTATAATTGATAAATATGTGATGAGTAATTAAGTTCACAACAATGAACAATCTAGTTCAACATGATGGACAATAAAGTTTAAAACAATAAATAATCAAATTATAATTAATAAATCTATAAATTTATCATTATAATTCATCATACATGATTTTTTATTTTATATATTTAATTTTATATTAAAATATTAATTATTTAAATTAAATTATTTTTTTTTATTTATTAAATCAATTAACTTAATTTTATTTTACTTATTTTGATATAAATATTATTTTAATTTCATTATTTTTTATATTATATTATTTTGTATAATATTTTAAATATTTTCTATTAAAATATTAAATATTTAAATTATTTTATTTTATTAAGTTTACTGCTTATTAAATTAATTATTTAGAGTATCTCCAACAATACTTTCTACTTCCTATTTTAGTTTATTTTGAAAATTGTGGCACTCCAGCAATACTAGTTATTTCACTTCTTATTTTATTTTTTATTAATAAAATTATATAGAAAGAACATGAAGAGAGAAAGAGTAAAAAACAAAAAAGAAAGAGAGAGAAAGCAATAAAAAAAGAGAAAAATAAATAATAAAATATTATTTAAGAGCTCATAGTAACTTTTAAATCTGAGAAGTAAAAATATAAATTTTATAAAATAAAATAAGAAAAAAGGAAAATTAAGAGATTATTGAAAGACATAAAATTTTTTAAAATTAATTAAGGAGTAAAATAGAGAATTTATTGAAAATATTTTTAAAATTCAATAAAAAAGTTTATTTTTGAGTGTATGTGTATATTACTCTCTTATATTAAAAATATCTTCTATTTTGCTTTATATCGAAACACAACTTGATAACAAATCGAATCAATTTTTTAATAATACTCTTAATAAATAACCAGTTGTAAATCAATGATCGATTCGGAATATTATATTCCAATCCAATATTCTATATTATGGCCTATGGTACCGTAAAAAGACTATTTTTTATACTCAATAATAATTTGAAACGCCTCATATAATAGAAAAAAACAATAATACTATTTTTTTTACTGTATTTTGAAAAGTTTGGGGGCATTGGGCGAGGAAAGCGAAGCCGTGACTGAGAAAACTAAATGAAGTTATGCTTCTGCTATGGTGCATTTGGCGCCAAATTTGCTCCCCAAATTTTCATTTTCCCGCTCATTCTGTTTATTGCAGTTGAAACAAAATGCCCGAATTCTCCAATTTGTTATGTTCTTCGTCATTAAGATTGGTTTTCAATGAAATCTTATGTATTTACGGGTTCTCGATGATCAATTAGCTCGTCTGAGAAGCTCGAAGAGAAACGCATTCCTTCTTTCTTGATTCAATTCCTGAGCCTAGCACCCTCACAGGTCGCCATGCCGATTCGATTCCAGAGTCATTCGTTATCGTCTCTCGGAGATTGAGCTGTTATCGTCTTCTCACTCTCTCTTGCATGCGGTATGTTCAGCTCATACATGGGTGTTCTGTGATTGTGCTTCAAGTTCTTTTTTTATCAATCCCTTGTAAAATTCTGTGTTATTGATGTCTCTTCCTCTATCTCTTTCTAGATTATATTAGCGATTGAAAAAGAAAACTCAGTGCATTATGGGATCTGCATCGCTTTTGGATTCCTCAGACCCCAAAGCCCCAGTTGATAAAAATTCAAATTCTACGTCAGGTGCGTTAGCAACTTAATTCTTATTTAGTACTCTTTTACGGTTTTTTTAATCTATCTTATCTGTTCATTGAATCTAAAACTAGCTGCGTTGTTGATTAATTTATGTAGTATGTCAAAATGCCTTTTCCTAATAATCTGTGGAAGTTTGTGGAATAGCTGGGCTTTCAACGAGTTGCTGTTACTTGATTATCGATTGAAGACCCAAAAAATACGATATGGCTGTCTATGATACTGCAGTTAGCAAATAGGATTGTGTATTCTTCTTCTCGGAAAATGGTTTGCTGTTCCCATTGTGTCACTTCACTCGATACACGCATTACACTTGCTTATTATTGCTTGCTCATGCTGTACTAAGATGCTCTTTGGTTTATCGTTTTGTTTCCCAGAACTTATGCAGTGTCAGTGTTCACTTGGTCCATGTGAGTAGAATGAAAATTAAGTTGTTTGACCACTGGATGGTTTTACTATTTTCTGATAAAGTTTTCCATTTTGTTGTCTTTTCTGAGCATGTAAATTTCTTGATCTTCTTGTTAATTCCTCATGCATGGCTACATATGGGCAAGGTAATTCAGTACAAATTACTGTTTGAAGTTTTATTCATAGGATGCAATGGTTATATAACAATAGGACAGCCTCATTAGATTCTGCAACTCGGTGCTGTAGTGGAAGCCCAAAATGGAAAATTTTACAGGAAAGGTTAAAGCTCAATGTCATTTTGGAATCATATTTATCATAATTGTTTCATAATTTAAAATGCTTCTTACATTTATTTCTTAGTAACTTCTTTTGGCCGATTTTTTTTTTGCCAGTGCAAGAAAGAAGTCTTCTAAAATGAACTCATTGCGCACTTTCACTCGCTATTGTCGCTTTGTTGTTTGTTCTGGTTGTGTCATATTTTCAAGATTGACTCCAGAATCTTTGTTGCCCCATTGATCCTTCTGTAACAGGTATAAAGAAGGACAAAGGTAAACCACTACTTTCGACAGCTAATGAGGAAGTAATGAACAACAAAAAAGTTAAGAAGCGATGTTCATCTCGTAGCACTGAAGAGCCCTCTGGTTCCTTGAAAAGACCAAAGCGAACAGCTGCATGCACAGATTTCAAGGAGAAATCTGTGCGGGTATCTGAAAAGTCTTGTCTTCTTGAATCAAAGAAAGAGCAATTTGCTGAAGACGAGATTTTAGCTATTCACCTGACACATGGGCAAGAAGATGGTCGACCGAATAGGAGATTAACAGATTTTGTTTTGCATGATGCCAGTGGTACCCCACAGCCCCTTGAGATGATTGAAGTTGATGATATGTTTGTATCTGGTCTTATATTGCCTCTTGAGGAGAGTCTTGACAAAGAAAAGGAAAGGGGTGTTAGATGTGAAGGCTTTGGAAGGATAGAAGGGTGGGACATCTCTGGCTATGAAGATGGCTCTCCAGTCATATGGCTCTCAACAGATATTGCTGATTATGATTGCCTTAAACCTGCAAGTAATTACAAAAAATTATACGATCGCTTCTTTGAAAAGGCTCACGCTTGTATAGAGGTGTACAAGAAACTGTCAAAATCTTCTGGAGGGAATCCTGACCTCACTCTTGATGAGTTGGTTGCAGGGGTTGTTCGATCAATGAGTGGAAGCAAGTGTTTTTCTGGTGCAGCATTCATTAAGGATTTTGTCATTTCTCAAGGTGAATTTATTTATAACCAACTTCTAGGATTAGATGAGACATCAAAGAGAAATGACCAGAAATTTGCTGAGTTGCCTGCACTTATTGCCTTGAAAGACAAGAGTTGGAAGCATGGAAATTTTGTACTGGCAACAGCAACAGGTTCTTGTGGGAACTTGACAATCAATGAAAAATTTGAAGATGGAGGTTCAAAAGCTAGTCATACTAATACCATTGTTGATGAGGAAGATGAAGATGCGAAATTGGCAAGATTGTTGCAAGAAGAGGAATATTGGAAATCTAGAAAGAAGCAAAAGAAAAGCCAGGGTTCAGGTTCTTCATCAAATACATTCTACATCAAAATCAATGAAGATGAGATTGCAAATGACTACCCTTTGCCTGCATTTTACAAACATTCTGAAGAAGAAATTGATGAATACATAGCAATTGATAGTGAAGAAGAGCAAATCATGGTTGACCCTGATGATCTTCCTAAAAGAATGCTTCATAACTGGTCACTATATAATTCAGATTCACGTTTGATTTCCTTGGAGCTTCTTCCTATGAAACCATGTGAAGATATAGATGTCACCATCTTCGGGTCAGGAAGGATGACTGAAGATGATGGAAGTGGATTCTGTCTTGATGATGATCCTGATCAGTCTTCTTCAGGGGGCTCAGGGGCACAGGATGAAATGGGTTTGCCTATTTTTCTGAGTGCAATAAAAGAGTGGATGATTGAATTCGGTTCTTCAGTGGTTTTCATATCTATCCGCACAGATATGGCCTGGTATTTTGCATATTTTCTGATATTAATTGATCAGCAGAATGTTCATTCTTTCTCTTGTCATGTTTCTCATAATTCTTTGAAGCTAAAGAGTGCAAAAATTTCCATTAATCAATTCCTTATTAAAAAATACATTGAAATAACTTAAGAGTAAATCTTTGATGAGCATTTACCAGAGACTCACATGTGTCAGGTGAAATTATGGCTGATATCTAACATTAAAAATGTGATTTTGAAATTTATTAGTAAAGAATTCCGTGAATTAATCATTAGTTGTTTCAGTGGTGTACTTGGTCTTTTTTTTTTTTAAAAAAAAAAAAAATCTCTTTTCACATATTTCAGGTATAGGCTTGGAAAGCCATCAAAGCAATATTCTTCATGGTATAGGACAGTTCTAAAGACAGCAAAACTTGCAAGAAGCATCATTACATTGTTGAAAAAGCAAACCCGAGTGTCAAAGCTTTCTTTTGCAGATGTAATCAGGGAAGTGTCAAAGTTCAGGAAGGATGATCATGGTTACATTTCTTCTGATCCAGCAACTGTTGAGAGATATGTGGTTGTTCATGGACAGATAATATTACAGCTTTTTGCTGAATTCCCAGATGAGAAGATAAAGAAATGTGCATTTGTGATTGGTCTTGCAAATAAGATGGAGGAGAGACATCATACTAAATGGGTGGTCAATAAGAAACAAATTCTGCAGAAGATTCAACCCAATTTAAATCCACGAGCAGCAATGGGCTCTATGGCTCCTGTGTTGTCCAAGAGGAAAGTTATGCAGGCGACAACAACAAGGTTGATTAACAGAATTTGGGGGGAATATTACTCCAATTACTCACCGGAGAATTTGAATGCAGAAACGAATTGTGAAGCAAAAGAGGAGGACGAAATTGAAGAGCAAGATGAGAATGAAGATGACACAGAAGAGGAGAAGCTATTAGTTTCAGAGGAAGCACAAAAGCCTTGCTTAATGTCATCACGAACTAAGTCATACTCCTCAAAGGATGAAGTGCATTGGGATGGTGATTCTGTAAGCAAAACAGATTCTGGTGAAACCATTTATAGAAGAGCCATTGTTTGTGGAGAGGTGATTGCTGTTGGGGGTGCTGTCTTGGTGGAGGTTGATGAATCGGATGGATTTCCTGCAATCTACTTTGTGGAGTACATGTTTGAAACATTAGATGGAAGCAAAATGTTTCATGGGAGAATGATGCAGCATGGGTCAAGGACAGTTCTTGGCAATGCTGCTAATGAGAGAGAGGTTTTCCTCACAAATGAATGCATGAATTTTGAATTGCAGGACGTCAAGCAGTCAATTGTCATGGAAGTTCGTAAAATGCCATGGGGATATCACCATAGGAAAGATAATGCCAATGCTGATAAAATTGATAGAGCAAGAGCTGAAGAGAGGAAGAGAAAAGGATTGCCGCTTGAATATTACTGTAAAAGTTTGTATTGGCCTGAGAAGGGTGCATTTCTCAGTCTGCCTTTTGATACAATGGGTCTCGGTTCTGGTTACTGCCACTCTTGCAGAACAAAAGAAGCTGAAAAGGAAAAGAACATTTTTAAGTTAAATTCTTTGAGGAATGGATTTGTACACATGGGAATTGAGTATTCCGCTCATGATTATGTCTACGTAAGCCCTCATCAGTTCACCCTAGAAAGGGAGGCTGAAACTTTCAAGGGTGGAAGGAATGTTGGCTTGAAGGCTTATGTTGTGTGCCAGATAATGGACGTTATCGCCCCAAAGGAACCAAAACAAGCTGAGGCAAAATCTACCCAGGTTAGAGTCCGGAGATTTTTCAGACCTGAAGACATCTCATCAGAGAAGGCATATTTTTCTGATATTTGCGAGGTAAAAACTTCTTTAAGAGATTTTTAGGGTGTATCTAAATGTGTAAACTTCCCAGATTTTCTGTAATCATACTTGGATTATTTTTCTATTGCATTAATAAATCTTGTTATCTCATATCACATCTTAAGAAATGTAGTTTAAATTTCAGATCTATTACAGTGAACAGACACATCTCTTATTTGTTGATGCTATACAAGGGAAATGTGAAATCAGAAGGAAAAATGATATTCCAACATGCAATGCTGCTGCAATCTTTGATCATATTTTCTTTTGCGAGCATCTTTATGATCCTTCTAAAGGTTCCCTCAAGCAGGTAATTTTTGATAGACTTGGAAAAATCATCAATTTAGTTTTGCTATACTGAGCCAGTTCACATCTTCAAGCAGTTCTGTCGAACTATTCTGAACTACATTAACAATTTGCTCCAACATGCTGTAAATAATATCCCAATCTGATCTTATGGATCAGTTACCTGCTCATATCAAATTACGATATTCAACTGCTCCTGGGGAGAGTGATTCTGCATCTAGGAAGAGGAAGGGTAAGTGCAAAGAGGGTGAGGAAGAAGTTGAAAATGAAAGAGAAGGATCTCAAGCTGGACGTCTGGCCACATTGGATATTTTTTCTGGTTGCGGTGGATTGTCAGAGGGACTGCAGCAAGCTGGTGACCTCTCTTCCTTCTTAAAACTGTCAAACTGAGTAACATACTTGTTATATCTTATTAAAGGACCTGATGATCATGCCTACTTTAAACATCTCAGGTGCCTCATTAACCAAATGGGCTATTGAATATGAAGAGCCAGCTGGAGAAGCATTTAAGCTCAATCATCCAGAGTCATTGGTGTTTATAAATAATTGCAATGTGATCCTTAGGTAGTTAAATAATTTTGGACCTGTTTTTGTTTTTGTTCTAAATTATGATTGACATTTTTTGGGTTGTTTTTCAGGGCTGTAATGCAGAAATGTGGGGACACAGATGACTGTATCTCCACTTCTGAGGCTATAGAATTGGCCTCATCACTTGATGAGAAGGTGATCTATGATTTGCCATTGCCTGGACAAGTGGATTTCATCAATGGAGGGCCTCCATGTCAAGTATGTGCAAAATGTGCTCTCTCTCTCTCGGCAAATTACATTCTTTAGTCCCTTGACTTTGCTTTTCTGTGTTAGTAAACCTCAAGTTAAAATGTGTTAACATGCTCTAGTACTTTTTGAATTTGTATTAGTGCAGTCAAAATTAACAAAATCACTAATTGAGTTGACAGTGCAGTTATAGAAGTGCAATGCAAGGATATAGATTGTTTTGAATCCTGATTTTTAATTCAAATTGAAAAACAACAAAAAATATGGATTTGTTAGGTTTTGATTAATAAATTGTCTTTTTTCTTTTGCACTTTCATTTTTTCATTTTTTCTTTTCTTTTTACTGTTACCTTATCCAATCATTGACATTTTATCATCTTCTCTTATACACCTGATAAAAAAAATGCCAATATGCTTTCAGAGGCAATTGTAATACACTTGCTAAGCTTCTGTAATTTTCAACATACCGACATAAAATCAAAAGTGCTTAATAGCGAAAAGGTGTAAAGTTCAAGTGTGAAAGATTGCGTTTTGGCTTTATCCTTTTCTGCTAAGTTGCTATTTTCAACCTTCTGGCATCTATGGTTTCCGAAGAGGAAAATGATTTTTCTTTGCAGGGTTTCTCTGGGATGAATAGGTTTAATCAAAGCACTTGGAGTAGAGTTCAATGTGAGATGATTTTAGCGTTCTTATCCTTTGCTGACTACTTTCGACCAAAGTACTTCCTACTAGAGAATGTGAGGAACTTTATATCTTTCAATAAAGGACAGACCTTTCGTTTAACTGTGGCTTCTCTTGTTGAGATGGGTTATCAGGTAGATGTTACTACGAGCAAAAAATTGTCATGTGCTTCCCTCTTTGTACATAACAAATTGTTTATGCATTTAAATGTTTTTCTTTTTCTCAGGTGAGGTTTGGTATATTGGAAGCTGGAGCATATGGAGTTTCTCAGTCAAGAAAACGAGCATTCATATGGGCAGCCTCCCCAGAGGAGATACTTCCAGACTGGCCGGAGCCAATGCATGTCTTTGCTGCCCCAGAATTAAAAATCATCTTGTCAGAAAATTCACATTATGCTGCCGTACGAAGCACTGCCAATGGAGCCCCTTGCCGCGCAATAACTGTAAGAGATACCATAGGTGATCTCCTAGCTGTAGGCAATGGTGCCTCTATGGGGAAATTGGAGGTATACAAGACAATAAATTATGTTTAAGAATTCCTTAGCGCCAAGTAAGAAACATATTACATTATTTCTAATTTTTAATCTGTTATGCAGTACAAAAATGATCCTGTATCGTGGTTTCAGAAGAAAATTCGAGGGGAGACAGTTACTTTGACTGACCATATATCAAAAGAAATGAATGAATTGAACCTCATCAGGTGTCAGAAGATTCCAAAGCGTCCTGGTGCTGATTGGCGTGATCTTCCAGATGAAAAGGTACAAGTACACAACTAAAGTTTCATTTAGATGCTGTGAGTTTTGAGACACTTGTAGTTGTTGTGGTCATTGGGTATTTTATGATATGCAGGTCAAGTTGTCTACTGGACAAGTGGTTGATTTGATTCCATGGTGCCTACCAAACACCGCTAAGCGGCATAATCAGTGGAAGGGGCTTTTTGGAAGGTTAGACTGGGAAGGGAACTTCCCAACTTCAATAACAGATCCTCAACCAATGGGCAAGGTCGGAATGTGCTTTCATCCTGAGCAGGATAGGATTCTTACAGTTCGTGAATGTGCCCGATCTCAGGTGAGCTGCTAACTATTTCCAGTTTTTGTCACAAGCTACTAGCAGACATTCCCTGTAGATAATTTTTAACATTTTTCCTTTTCGTTGGGTTTTTTTTTTTTAATTATTATCCAGGGTTTTCCAGACAGCTACAAGTTTGCTGGTAACATCCAGCACAAGCACCGGCAAATTGGAAATGCCGTTCCTCCCCCATTAGCATATGCATTGGGGATCAAACTCAGGGAAGCTTTGGTCAGCAGGCATAAATAATGGAATGCTCAACTGTAAATTTTCCAGTCGCATTTTTCTGTATATGTCATTGATCTCAAGCATGGACGGATTCGGAAATATTCATCCATGGCTTGTAAAACAAGAAATATGTTGGGATTTTTCTGCTTTGAAGAACAGGTTCTATAGGACCTTATTCACCGAGGAATGCAATTCGGCAAGCGTGCAATATATTTTTTCTGCTGAAAATTTGCCCCATTCTTGGACAAAATTATAACATAAAAATTAAATTTTACAAAAAAAAAAAAAAAAGCGCCCTATCATATTTTGCGCACATGTCGGGTTGTGAATTGCTTGGTCCATAAATTTTTTCCATAAACTTGGCGGCCAAAATTCACAAAGAAATCTCACGAAAAACCCACAATAAAATAAGAAGTCCAACAGTTATTCTGAGATGTGGATTAATTGGTCATGGACAGAAATTAATGAAATCACATATCCACCATGATTGTTATAACCTATAATTCTGATGAGTAAGCACATTCATCCCCTTTGATGATGCATTTTGAAAGATATGTATGAAATGTAATTTTCCCAAACCAAAAACTAATTGTTGTCATTTATGAAACAATATGCTTCATTACATTGGAACATTGAGGAATATCTATTCTCATAAGAAGACCATCATTTCATGTACAGAGAGAAGAGAATTTCTCACTGAGGCCACACTTGACATAAATCCCTTCTCTTTTTGACTCGGAACATTAATGCTGAGGATCTGATGTCCTCTTGGGGAACTTGGAGCATAAATTGCAGTTTCATCTTCATTGGAGCAGTCTTTGCTTTTCCAACTTCCTCTCCAACCTACAACAATAGCAAACATCAAGTTGGCGAAGTACTGAAGCCTATGACAAGAAAAGCAGTCACAGCTCATAAAAAGCTTACTAACTCCAGAAACAGTCTAGTTATATTCATCTTATATTTTGATTTCAGTCTTCAACTACTCTAGCTTGAGAAGCACTCTCCTGATGTTCTAGCTAGTGTTCATCCTGATATCCCTTTAAACAACAAAGGGCAATGCTTGTACAATACCACTTATAAGTGACATCCAAATCACACTGTTATCCCCATCAAACCAGACTTCGAAATCTTTTCTGAAGTGGAGTTTCTAGCAACCCCAAGTTTGATCTAGAGAAATACATATCACAATCTAGAAGTCTACTGGATAGTAACTTCCTAACACTTACGAGTTACGAATACAGGAGTCTAGCCTTGTAGGAACGGATGTGCATCTTCACATCTTTATAGCATTCAAGTTAGAGATCTTTGTTCCTTGAACATGGGTAATATTTTATTTCTGAACTCATAATTAATGTAAATTGTACACAAGTAGTTGAGAATAAAAAACTATATTTCAAAATCACTGTACATTTTATAGAATTCAATAAATATTTTAATATATAATATGATTAGCATATAAATTAAATTATTTATTTATTTAGTAGTTATAATATTAATTCAATAAAATAATTGTATCCTTAAATGGATTGATATGCTCGCAATTTTCTATTCTGTTGCGTTTGCTTTCCTATGAAACTATTAGGATTTATATAGCATAAATTTTCTCTTTTCCCTTCTCTCTCTAAATTGGATTAAATATAAGATTTCTTTCAGTTTCTGTTTTTCATCATCTTTTATTTTAAAATGTATGGTCACATAGGGGGAGGAGTAATATAATTATTTGGAAATTTGTTACTCTCTATTATGAATATACCTTTAGGGGAATAATTTGAAAATTTGATATTGAATCCAATTCTAGGACCTCTACAATCCAAATAGCTTCAAGAAGAATAAGATTTCAATTATACACTGAGCCACATGGGAGAAACGAATAGCCATTTTGATCCTAATTCCAAACCCAAACCAAAGTATCCCTTAGTTGAAACAATAATTAAATATAACATAACTAATATTACAGAAACAAAATTTTCAAATAAGCCAGTTGTAATTGTTGGTTGTGATAGGAACCAATTATCTCACGACAAGAAATTGAAGAGAATTTTATACTGAACAGAAATATTGACAGAATACAAGCATTTCGGGAGTGCTTGCTCTCTCTGAACACTAGAAACCAGCACAATATTCAGCACGACCCTCTCTTAATATTCTGCCCTTATTTATACTAACAAACTCCCAACATAATCTCTATAGTACCCCCTAATCAACTTAACAAGATCAATCTAGAATAACCTCACTCTATTATCCAGCAGCCAAACACACTCTAAAACTGCTCTCTTTATCCTAACACAAAAGTAGCACATTGGATACCTATCAGGTTGATTCTGAAATTGCAAATTAAATGATTTTTAGAGTTACTTGGTGTAATGATTCTAATATCTTTAATATTGATAGTTCAAATAATTCTAGTATTTACATAGAAAACTTTCACTTAATAATAGAACTAAAATAAAAACATAACAGATATTTATCAATTGAGCAATTTTATAAATATGAAGTAGGATTGCTGTTGAAACTAAAATTATAATAACAATAGGATATACTAATAGAATTAAAATCAAGTGTATGGCTAGGATTGATTTAAAAATAAAAAGATCGTACAGTTAGAACTAAAGACTATATATGTAAATATTCAAAAAAAAATTAAAGGCACTTTTACCAATTTGTTTATTCATCTTCCTTTCCACTCTTCTACATATAGTATATATTAGAAATCAAGTGCAAGTTAATATGATCAATTGCAACAAATTTAACAGATTGTTAAGGGTTGAGGGCATGCTGATATCATTCAAGTCCTGATATTAACAATGGGAAAATTTAGTGATCATATAAATGACAAAATTGCAATGAAAATGCCAATGATAAATGGAAATGCAATGATGCAAGCATAGTTATTAAAGGTGCAAAGCGCACTAAGATGCTAAGGGGTCTTGGAGCCTAGGCACAGGCGTGCGCCAGAGTGATATGAAGCGTAAAAATAAAAAATAATTGAAAAAAATTATAAATTTTATTATTACACTACTAGTAAGGTGATATAATATTATAAATATTAAAATTCAAAACACAAGTCATAATAACAAAATAAAAACGCATACACATAAAAAAAACTTAATTAAAGTTTAATATCCTAAATACAAGACTTCTAGGCTTACTAAACATACAAGGATCCTAAACTTACTGATATTGTATTTAAAAAGTTTTAACACTTATCAATTATAAATTATCATACTAAAGCACAATTAGTCTTGCGCCTAAATTGTATTGTTCAAATTATCTTTGTGGAAGCTGGAACAGATGTTTTCTTTGCTCTGACTTTTTTTTTTCATTTTTATTGTTTGTTTTGGAAATAATTAAGTGTGGTAAGACCTAGTAAGAGTTTTTTTCAATTTATAATTAATAGTTTAGATTTTCTCACACTAAAAACAAAAAGAAAAACAAATATTTAATTAATGTCACCAAGATGCACCTCGCCTTAGGCTCAAGGCACTGAGGTTGGAGCCTGGTGAGCATTGCGCCTCGGGCGCGCCTTTAACAACTATGATAAAATTCATAATTACATGTACAGATAGAGCATAAATAAATTCAAACTGAATACTTAAAAAGTATAAGTTCCAATTAACCAAATTTTCGTACAATTTTATTTGGTTGACCAATGGTCATAAGCCAATAAAGACTTGATAGGATGTCTCTCGATACATTTATATGCAATCTAAGCCTTGCCATGCACCTCCAACCGACCACTCAACACAATCAAAGGAAAAGAAATTCAGAAACAATTTACTTTCATCCAATGTATAACAATATATATTTTCTTGTGTTCTGTTTAAAAGTGTTGAGTAACTTCTGTTTGGAATCTTCACATTTCTCTAAAAGTCTCTATTTACAGATTTTCCATCCTTAGAAGTACCTAAAAGGATAAAAATTGTCATTGGATCTCTAGATGTACCTTTGTGACACTGCTATTTTCTGAGGATCGTGATAACAAATGACATGTATAGAAATTATATTCTCTATGATAAAAATCCCTAGTTTTAAGGATAGGAACTTGTTTGTCTGTGAATTAAGCCAGTACCAATTTCAGTCTTTTGAACTGGAACTTGAGGGAGCAAAGCTTACTACAAGTTAAATAAAAGAAGGGAAAACTAATAGGTTAGTTCCTAACGGTTGAATCAAATAGCTGTTCCCCCTATTTTTCAAAGCTGATACAGTTTAAGAGCTGCTGCTATTTCTTGTTCCTAGATCCAGAAATGCATGGTAAGAAAGAACCCATTCAGAGTTCTCTTCCCTTCAGGACGAATAAGGATGCTTAACTAACTGCTTAAAAGCTTACCCAGGTGAAAAAAGATTCTCTAAGCTAAACAAATGAAATATGCAAGTGCCCAAATTTGCATGTATAGCTTTTGTCCTAGAGTCTTTTTCATTTCATTTTCCCTTTGAAGTGACTGGCATTTAGATGAAGAGTAAGAGGTTTCTTTAATACTAATCATCTCCAAATTTTCAGTGGATTTTGTTCTTCTTTGAAGGCTTCCAAGGCATATTTATCATTATGTGAAATTTCAATTTTCTTCTGTTCAAGGAATATTTCTTGTCATTTATGCACTGTTGTGAGATATTAAGAGATATTTGAATAATATTATTAATTAGTTTGATTTATGTAATTAGGAATAGGTAGAGATTTATTTCCTAATTTGTATTGTTTCCTATTGTTTATATATTTGTTTCCTATTTTATATTCATAAAGTTGTATATATAGGACTTTTTACTATTAATGAAATTATCGATTTCTCTCAATTTTTGTTTCTTTACATGGTATCAGAGCCATGGGTTCTAATAGAACCCTACTTGGAAATCGATTCTAGAGTTATGCCTAAGTGAACATCTCTTTGTCATAGTTGGGTCATCATGAGTAATCCATTTTGTTTTTCTGCCCTTGAGCGCAGACTATGTAATTTCTTGGATCACCCTTGTCAGGTAACATTTATTGTCGATATATCTCGCTAGACACTCCTTGGATTGTACGACATCTTCTCCTACCTGGTTGGATCTACATTGGTGTGGTGTGAGGCTTTTTGTGTTATAGATTTTGTCGGTTTGTATGACATTTTCTGCCTAATTGGGTCTACATTGGTTTAGT
>CATIWF010107976.1:0-104054 GCA_949630135.1 Balakata baccata
ATACAACTCTATAAATATAAAATAGGAAACAAATATATAAAGAATAGGAAACAAGACAAACTAGGAAATAAATCTCTACATATCCCTAATTACATAAATCAAACTAAATAAGAATATTATTCAAATATCTTCCAATATCTCACAACACATCTCTCATTCAACACTTGAGAACCCAAATCTAATAAACACCTATGATCATTCAAAATATGGGAGCACTTACCTCAGAGCAATCGAGCTTCTGAAGAAAATAATTGTACGGGAATTTGGGTCGATAACGCCACCATCTCTTAGATATCCATAATGCACTAGCTCCCTGTGTGTCTGTGACCTTTTCTACGACTTCCTTACGAAGACTATTTTCGACTTCTTTCATGTCAAATTCAACAACATATTTGGCAAATGGGGCATCTAGTTGCTCAACTAATTGATCCTTTTTCATTATCTCCTTCCATGTTAGGAGCCTTTCACGCCAAATTCCCGGAATTTTTTGAACATCGCCTGTCAAGTAAGTATGAAAATAAAGCGGTTAGTTTCATCATTAGGCATCTTAGTACTACGTAAAAATAATTATGTGCAGCATACTGAATTTTGAGTCATGTTACAATAGGGTGGAAGAGGGTTGTGGGGGATGGGGGAGAGTGCTTAGCACATTACTTCTCAAACTGAAGGCCCATTACATTCAATCAGACAGTTTAATAAACAACATTTCAGTTTAGAGCTATAACTACTACATAAATTTGTACAACAAAACCAAAACCTTGAATCATACAACTTTGGGAAAAAGCTCCCCATGCCTTATCATAGACCATACTATATAGAGTAGCATACATAAGTGAAAAACTTAACGGCACATGAGACATGAAAGTGTCACAAGAGTACAAAGAAATGGACATTGATTTCCAAATGCTTATGTTCAATGAAGGAAACTCGGATTCTCTACTTCTATTAAACCTAAGGGGTATCCTACAGCAACACTTTAAGGTCACCAAGAAGATGCTGACCCTTAGATATTTAAAGTGAAAATAGGTCAAAATTATTCAAGTTCATATATAATAAGTATTAAATGGATCACAAATTATGAAGAAAAACATGTTAACATTTTCACTTCTGGCAACAACAAGAAAGAGCATGAAGATTTTTCTTGTGCACCAAATCAAATCATGATTCAGATCTTTAAAAACAGAAAATTATTTCAACGACAGTTTAAAAAATAACCTCCTGCACTGAAAGTATGTACTATATCAAAAGTATAGACAAAAAATGGAAAAAAAAAACACTAAGACCAGGAAATCATAGTACAAGGACCAAAATAGGCATCATATTTATTCATGTGTAAAAACAGAACGTTGCAGGCTTGCAGCCTAACCTGAAATCTCCAAATTTGCCCCCAATTCTTTCTTTTCTTCTGCAGTTAATCTCATATCTTTGTCAATAATTTGTTTCACATTATTATGAGGAGGCATTGGGTCATCATCCCATGCATCTTCTCCAACATAAGAAGCATCACGAATCAATGTTCCATCAGGCCTTTTGACATACTTCTTCATTTTCAAGCCTTTCGGTGTTATCTTTCTCCATATGCCCTTCTTAAACCTGCATTAATCAGAAAACTTGGAAGTCAGCACTTGTAAGTTACAGTCCTTATTGTAAAATTTATCACTTAATCTAGTCCAATCAAATGATTCATTCAGTAACAATAGATGTTTTCCCTTTAAAAGTAGCCAAACAGCCTCTCCATCTCAAAGAAACAAGTTGACTTTGACAACCTCATTATTTCTAGACATCATGCAATCAACATAAACTAAAGGCTTGATATTTGTCAACTAAACATTAGTGGGCAATTTGTCATGCCAATATGATATGAAGTACTCACTAGTAATATACTTTTTTTCCAAATAATGAAAAAAGCACATACTTTCGAATATTAGTAGGTGATGGCTCAGGAATCAGTGCCTCCATATAAGCCTCTGTTAAGTCTCTTCTTGCTCGATCTAGGTATGGAGCTTGAATAGCAATAAACAATTTTTGACATGAGAAAAACATGACAAAAATATAGAGAACCAATACACCAACTCGTTTAGGCTCCCAATTCTTGATGTCCTGAGAACAACAGATTACCATATCAAATTTTAGTTTTCCAATAAAAGTCCAAAGCAATGACACAATGCAAAACTAAATCGCAAATTGAAGTTTTTGTTTCCCCATTCATGAGATCAATATTTTTCAAATACTTGCTTTTTCTTATTACTGATCAGTTAATAAAAGTAAAAAGATTGACCAAACGAAAGTATAAGCACAAAAGTAAAAGGTGTAAAAAGCAGCTTTTTGCAGGCAAGAATATAGTTTTTTTATGTAAAAGAAAATAAGAAGTAAGAAGGGAAGAAAACTTTCAGTTACAAGTTTAAGCATCTAAATTGCCCGGATTCATAAATTTTCTGACAAGCATCTAATGCTTCCTTCAGGAACTCAACAAACCTGTTTTCTTTCATTTTTTTCATTTTATTTATACCATTTTTTATAGATGCATCTACATGAATTCTTATTTAGTGATTTTGGCGTCATCTTGTGAAAACCAAGGATTAAGCCTCAACCTTGAAGTAAATTTCCGGGCATTGGTGCCTATCTGCAATCAAAGAAACATGTTCCTAAAAAGAGCATTTTAACTACAATGCAAGATCTAATGATAGCTTCATTGGTAGATCACTTGAATTTGTCTCGTAAGAAATTAACCCAAAAAAAAAAAAACAAATACGCTCAGAATAAATTTATTGCTAGTTGTGTAAGCACATAAAACATCTAAAAAACAGCGAACCTAAGCATCAGGTCATGATTCAAAAAAGCTTAATAAAACAACGGGGTGACTTGTGATTCAGGAGTTGCTTTAGTTCGGTCTGGGGGTTTCATGAAAAGGAAAGTTCTAGAAACGAAATTCGTCTAATGAACAGCAAAAGTTGTATCCACTTATCAGAGTTCATCTCATCTCAAGCCTAACTGTCAGAAATTCTGGTCGTGCAAATACAAGTCTTGAACATAAGGAGGTGTTTGGCTTAGCTGGTAAGTGCCTCAAGAAAATTTTCGCTCTTCTTCATTTCCGCAATAAGCAATACCAAACTAATTCAGAAAGGGGAAAAAACAAAAGGAGAAAAAAGAAATACCTTCCAACGCTCCCAGTTATTCCAATCTACAAATTCGGGCAACAGCTCGGTCATAAACCGAGCCAGCTCTGCTTCACCCTTCTTGGCTTGACCCTTAATACGCTGAACGAGCTCACCCACCTTCACATTGGTCCCATCAAAATCAAACCCAGTTTCCCTCTTCACAGATTCACCAAGTTTCAGTAAGAAACGCTCTGACCCGAGCCGAACAGCCCTACTGAGGCGCGGCCATGAAAACCCGTCAGAACCATTTGGACTTGCAGAGTAACAGATACTAAAGGTGGGTTTTTGTCTAGAAAGTGTAAGTCTGCAATTTGAGGGAAACCATAAAAGACTGGAATTTGGATAGGTTCGGATTATAGATGTTGAAGGATATAGGAGTGGATTCTGTTTGTGTGAAACTGTTAAGTTCATTTTGAGGATTTGTTTTTGCTGATCAGAATACTGGAGAATTTGTGAAGTTTAAAGAGCTACCAGAGAGTTTTACAGTCACTCAGCTGCTAAAACAAGAGCAGGACATCAAGCCGAGCTCGTTTCATGGGGTTTGTCTGTAAGATTGCAGCTAGCACTGGCATTTTCTTATTTGAAACAGAATAATTCTGAAAAATAGAAAAACCATGGTACAGATCAGTTGGATTTAGCCCATTGGGCCATTTTGGATACCAACATTACTGATCTGTTATCCTTCCACTGTCGTGATAGGAGGCTGCTGCAATTCTTGTAAAGCTGAACTCCGGTCATAGCATTTGATCAAAGCTTATTACACACAATTTTGTAAATAAATAAAATTTACATAGCTATCAATCACATAGTAATATTTTTATAAATATTTATTATTAAATAAAAATTTATTAATTTATTAAAAAAAATTTATTAGTTCATTAAAAAAATATTTATTATAAATAAAGTAAATATTTGTTAGTTTATTAAAAATGTTCAT
This sequence comes from Balakata baccata, assembly GCA_949630135.1. Lineage (NCBI taxonomy): Eukaryota > Viridiplantae > Streptophyta > Magnoliopsida > Malpighiales > Euphorbiaceae > Balakata > Balakata baccata. The sequence continues at coordinate 4,096 of CATIWF010107976.1, forward strand.
TACAAATAAACTGAAAATGTTCATTATGAATAAACCAAAAGTTCATTAGTTTATTGAAAAAGATTCATTACGTCATTAAAAAGTTTCATTAGTTTATTTATAAGATTAATTGCGAATAAATTGAAAATGGTCATTACGAATAAACTAAAAGTTCATAAATTTATTTAAAAAGATTTATCAGTTCATTAAAAAAATTTAATTACAAACAAATTAAATGTTCATTTGTTTAATAAGAAAGTTCATTACGAATAAATTAAAAAGGTTTATTACAAAATGAATTAAAAATTCATTAAATTATTAAAAAAGATTAATTAACTTATTGAAAAAGATTCATTTTTTATATTAATACAAGTTTATTTTATTTATCTGTATACTTTATTTAATTGATTTTTTTTGTTTTCATTTTCATGTATGAATTTATTAAGTTATCTTAAAAAAAATTCAAAATATAACAAAAAAAATCGAAACAAAACATACCAAAAAAAATAAAAAAATAGCATATAAAAACGTAAAAAAAAATACAAAATAATTGTTAATTTTGTTTTAAAATAAAATAAATTTTTATCAATAAACTAATTAATTTTTTATTAATAAATTAATGAACCTATATCAATAAATGAATTTGTGTAACTTTGTTTTATTTATAAAATTGTTACCGTATTTCTCATACGTATTTGGTTCATGTCGCAATGTGAATCGTGATCCATAATATAATTTGCGCTGTGGTGGCTATGTTCTTAAATTATAAGATGGACTCATATCTATCTTGCATCGTGTGGCTCATACATTATTTGCATATGTAAAAAAATGGTGATAATTTTATAAAATAAAATAAATTTACTGTTTAATTTTATCGGTGGTGATTATACTTTTGATAATTTGCATAAAAATAAATTTTTTTAATTTTTTTCCTATAAAAATTACTAAATTTCATTTTTTTCCATAAAAATTATTTCTAACAATTCATTTATTTGATTGTTGATGTAGATAATGACATAACATCGGAATGTTAATATGTAATACTAAGTCATTATCTATATAGATGTCACATCAACAAATCTAAATAATTGTAGTATCATATCGTTATCTATGTCAGCAATCCAGCAAGAGAATTGCCAGATTTTTATAGAAAAAAAAATTAAATAAGTTATTTTTGTATAAATTATTAAAAGTATAATGACTTTTTATGAAATTAATCTACAATTTATATAGCTATTACAATACAGTGATAATTTTATAATATTTATAAACTTATTTTTAGTGTACATATTCATTTGTTAACTATTAGCAGTTAATTAAATCTTAACTATATATTCATTAAAATTAAGTGATATCTTCATTACTTTTTATTTAAAAATCATATTAAGTAAAAGTTTATCGAATGTTAACTATATGTTTCTTGACTCTTAACTACATGTACATTAAATTTGCGTAATTTTTTTTTTGTTTATTTGTTTATTTTGTTGTAAATTAGAGGTTCATTATTTTGTACATATAGATTCATTAATTGAAATGTATATGTTCTTTTGTTGTACAGTAGATGTTCATTATAATTTTTATGCATTGTATCGATAAATGTTAATGAATATGCTATTGAAGTTTTAGTGATCTTGTTTTGTATAATTAATAAACTTGTAATTAACAATCAATGAACATGTATCTAAGAATCAATAAACCTTATGTATTTTAATATGATTAAGTTGAGTATTAAGGGAAAAATAATGAACATGTCACTCAAGTAATACTCGATGAACCTCTACTAAACCTAAGTTTTAAATAAAAAGTAATAAATATATCACTTAAATTTAATGAAGTTGTAGTTAAGATTCAATGAACTTATGGTTAACACTTGATAAACCGCAATAACTGAACTTGTATATGCTAAAACACTTAAAAAAATTATAAATATTACAAAATTATCACATTATTTTGATGTTAGAAGTAAACAACAATAGGAGAAATTGTTAATTTAATATTCAAAAACAAAATAAATGGAAACAATTTGAGACATGTGTTTCACACAGTTTTCTTAAGACAAATTCGTCTCCTACCACCGATATTTAGAATAACCTGTATTTGTTTCCCAGCATACAACATATTTAAAGTAGTTGTTGAACACACAACACTTACTTTCAGCGAACTGAATATTAGTCATACTTTATATCACTTGAGAAGAATAAGAAAAAGGAAGAAATAGATCAAACTCAACAACTTAAAAAAAATATATCTTTTTTTAACACAAGCCAAAAGCTCGTATAGGAAACATGAAATTAATTGTGATTAATCTCCTTTAAAAACTGTCAATAATGTCTTTGTAACTCTCGAATAATAGTGAAATTAATATTTGAAACATCAGAAAATGAAATTCCAAAAGACAAAAAGCTCAAAAGACTAATTTGGAACACAATGCACACGGACGTATGAATTTGCTATGTACACTCTACAGTACAACGACACAGGCGTGTGGATTCACGCAGTGGCTTGGGCGTGTGAATCCACACGGGACACGACATAGGGCACTAGCCATGTGGATCAGCACGGGAGTGTTTAAAAAAAAGTAAAAATTGAGTTTGGTTTGGACCACGAGATTTTTAGCCAACATTCATGTACGCATATCTCGCATTGGTCTATCCTAGATAATGGATTTGCACCTCTTGCGCCTGAGCGCGTAAGAGAGAGTCTTCCATGCTATTTTCTTATCAGTGTAAGAATATATTTTAATATATAAACATAAGTCCAACTTCACATATTAGTGATGTGGGACAAAACTCCCACTCCTACTCCTACTCCCACTTTCACTTTTTTCTTTTTATATCTCGTTAGAAATGAGCTTACTAGAAATGAGCTTACTTTGAGTTTCAATTTCTATTCACATATTCTCCATTTTGAACATATAAATATATTAATTCATAGTTCTCATGTCAAGTAATACATATCTAGATATTTTTTTTAAAACTGAGTTATGGGATCCACTCAAATTATCCTCTCAAAATAACTCATAATTACAATTTTTTCAATTTATAAAATTAATACTGTATTTTTATTGCTGAATAAACATTTTTACACGCATATGGTTAACAGAAATTCATAATAGAACAATCTGGCGTGTTAAAACAGCCTACTAGCCTCTATTGGATTGGGCAAATTTCGCTCACCATCGTCTAATTTATCATTAGGTGGTTGGGTAACTTGTGTAGGATATCTGATGCAAATGGGCTAAAGGGTGTGGAGATTGGACCGGACACCCTACATGGCCTTCTCGTTAATAGACAATTTTCCGGATTGTTATTTTAGCCCACGTAGTACACGCATAAAAAACGATAATAATTTTCTAAATAAAATAAATTTATACAATTATCAAATATATTGTGACAATTTTATAAATATTCATAATTTATTTATAGATATATTCACTGATTTATTGAGAAATGTTCATTTGTTATAAATTGAATGTTCATTAAAGATAAAATAAAAATTTATTATTATATGTTCATTTTATTTTCAACTCTAGGTTCACTAGCAATGAAATAAAATATTTATTAGTCTGTTGACATACGTTCATTTGTTATGAAACTATAGATTTATTATAAATAAAGTAAAAATTCATTAGTTTATTAATAAAAGTTCATTAATTTATTGAAAAAATGTTCGTTACGATTAAAGTAAAAATTTATTAGTTTAAGCTTATTAGTATATGAAGAAATGATTATTTATTATAAATTATAGATTTATTAGAAATAAAATAAAATTTATTAGTTTATTGATAAAAATTTATTTCTTATATTCATACAAGTTCATTTTAAATTTTTATATATTTAATTTAATGAATATTATATTATTTTTTTTGTATTTTTATCTGCACGTACGAATCAATTGAATTTTTTTGAAAAAAACTCAAAATACAAAAAAAAAAAAAAAAATCAAGTCAAATTGCATAAAAAAAACAAATGGAAATAAAATCTCACATGAAAAACACAAAAATTAATTAATCTACAAATTATAATATTTCCAATTTGAAGAAAAATATAAAACAATATATAAATATTAGCAGGAAACTCTAAAATGGGATAAAACTAACTTTTAAAGCAAAATTTCAAAACCTGTCATTCGTGTTATAAGTGGCCCAATTTTCCTTCCTAATTAAAAAAGTTTGGCGATCTTCAACAGTATAAAAAAGAGAACAAAAAAGAAGTAACCATTCAAAAGCATCGAACATTTGTACCCAAAAAAAAAAAAAAAAGCATCAAACATCTTCAACCTCTCCTCACCGATAAGAGAAAATCCGAAATTCACTCATCTGCCCATCCGTTCTTCACGTCCACATCCTCTCTCTTTATACCGCCCCATTTTCACACCCATTACCCGCTCTTTCCCTCTCCTTCTTCCTTTCCTTTTTGTCCGCACAAGTTTCATTTCCTCTCTTTACTACTATGGCCTCTGCTACTGCTCCCACTTCCCTTTCCCTTCTCAAAGGCACCGCCTCTCGCTCCCGCAATTCGCTACTCCCTGTCTCGTCCGCCGGCCTCCGCACCAACACTCTACGCGGCCTTGGATTCGCTGCTGCTCATCCTCTCTTTTCTCACCACGTGGCGTCCAAAATCCGATCTTTTAGTTCTTGTAAGCCATCGAGGGCTGTCGTGTCCATGGCCAAGAACAGTGTGGGTGACTTGACTGCTGCTGATTTGAAGGGGAAGAAGGTCTTTGTTAGGGCTGATTTGAATGTTCCTTTGGATGACAATCAGAATATCACTGATGATACTAGAGTTAGAGCTGCTGTCCCTACCATTAAGCATTTGATTCAGAATGGTGCTAAAGTCATTCTTTCCAGTCACTTGGTATGCATGTTTTCTTGATTTTGAGTTTTTCATTTCTGGATTTTTGAAAAGTTTCCATATTTTCTTTTTCTTTTTCATCCCGTGTCGGTGGAAGCTAGAACTTGCAGCGCCATTACAGAATTTAGAACCGGGAGCAACAGTTTCTGGTTCACTTGTAGATTGAGCTTTTAAAGGAGTCTTTAAGTTCGTTTGTTTTGGCCGCTGGTTTGTTAGCGTTTTTATTTTCGTTTCAATGACTGTACAACTCTGTTAATATTTCTTCTTCGAAATATTCCGCTTGATTTGCTAGATTGATTGTGATTGGAAAAGTGATTATTGATGATGGAGAGAAAAATTTACATTTACATTTCCTTTCCTTCTCCTAACCTTCATCCCCCTCCCCCCCCCCCCCGCCGCCGATAAACGAGCATTTATTATTCTGATTAGTACTCGTAACTGACTGTATATATCACAAGTTATGATATATGCACAAAGAATTTGCCACTTGGCAGAAATATTTCTAAAGGGTGTCAGCTTGCAGCATTTTTTTCATATTGATGTCTGAGTTTGTTACCCAAGAAAACATGGGTAGGCTATGATATTTGGAATCCTTATGAGATTTGCCCATGATCTGAAGTGTATTTTTTATGAAATTTTCAGGGACGCCCAAAAGGTGTTACTCCAAAATTCAGTTTGGCACCTCTTGTACCCCGTTTGTCAGAACTCCTTGGCATTCAGGTATATATTCTTTTGGAACATGTAGGTTAGGCAGAAATAAATAAAAACAGGCTTTTGCTTACCACATAGAGAATACAACTAAGGCATTTAATTGAACAGGTGGTTAAGGCTGATGACTGCATAGGCCCCGAAGTAGAAAAGTTGGTGGCTTCACTTCCTGAAGGTGGTGTTCTTCTCCTTGAGAATGTGAGGTTTTACAAGGAGGAAGAAAAGAATGAACCTGAGTTTGCAAAGAAGCTTGCTTCCTTGGCAGATCTATTTGTGAATGATGCATTTGGAACTGCCCATAGAGCACATGCCTCAACTGAGGGGGTCACAAAGTTCTTAAAGCCATCTGTTGCTGGCTTCCTCTTGCAAAAGGTGAGTTTTAATCTTGTCTTTGCAGTAACGTATATCATTATGAGGAAAATATTTCCCTTTTTTTTGGAAGTAATCTCTCCGTGATTGTGAGTTGCTTGCGAATCAATTATCATCTTTTTTCAGACAGTTAATAAAAATTGCTCTCATATTCACTTTTGTTCCTTCAAATTAGGTGTTTGTCAACTTATCAATGTTAATCTCATCTTTCAAACGCGCTCACTCTTGAAGTTTGGCATGTAATTGGAAACAACCAATCAGTCCTGTATAGGTTGTGTGCATTCTCAGTTAATCTTGAAAGTAAACAAAAACTTATTGAAAGAAATTAACCCTCATTTCTTTACCTATATCTTACAAATTTCTGGTTGCATTTTAATTCTTTTCCCTTTCATTTTTTAGGAGCTGAACTACCTTGTTGGGGCAGTTTCTAGCCCAAAGAGGCCATTTGCTGCCATTGTTGGTGGTTCAAAGGTCTCATCAAAGATTGTAGTTATTGAGTCACTCCTTGAGAAGTGTGACATCCTTCTTTTGGGTGGAGGAATGATTTTCACATTTTACAAGGCACAAGGCCTCTCGGTTGGCTCATCCCTGGTTGAGGAAGACAAGCTTGATTTGGCAACATCGCTCCTTGCGAAGGCCAAGGCAAAAGGAGTGTCTCTTTTGTTACCCACTGATGTGGTAATTGCGGACAAGTTTGCTTCTGATGCAAACAGTAAGGTTTGTAGTCCAATCTATTATGTGAAAATTTCACAGCAATTTTTATATTTTTTTAATAATTATTTTTTAAACTAATCAACTATAATTGATGCTGAAATTCAGATATCTCGAAGTCCAATTGACTTGATATATTCACTTTGGAAGTAAGGAGTTAAATACTGCTTTGTTCAAATGCAGGTTGTGGCGTCATCAGCCATCCCTGATGGCTGGATGGGATTGGATATTGGACCAGAATCTGTGAAGACATTCAGTGAAGCTTTGGAAACTACACAAACAGTCATCTGGAATGGACCAATGGGAGTGTTTGAATTTGACAAGTTTGCAGTCGGAACAGAGGTAATACCAAAAGTGCTTGCCCTGTGTTACTTTGGAATCAGCGAAGCTGGAAAGCCACTTTTGGCTCCATACTGTGCTTGGTTATTGTGTTAGCATATAAAACCTTGAACTTCATAGAAATACCTAAGTTTGTAGTTTCAACTATTGACAAATATGTCTGCTCTATTCTGAATTCCTCTATTACATATCTACTCTATAAGCTTGCGGAATAAACAAATGGTGCAACATTACACAGTAACTGCAAAATAAAAACAATTGTTGAAAATATGTAACTGTATGAAGTCCCTGACCAGACATGATGTGCAATTGCATGCCAAAATATCTGCCCGTAATAGGAGTTAGTAATTACTATTTGCTGATGAATAAATGGTGAACTTCTGCATGCAGGCAATTGCAAAGAAGCTTGCAGAGCTTAGCGGCAAGGGAGTCACAACAATCATTGGTGGTGGAGATTCAGTTGCAGCTGTTGAGAAAGTAGGAGTTGCTGATGTTATGAGCCACATATCAACTGGTGGTGGTGCCAGCTTGGAGTTGCTAGAAGGAAAAGAGCTTCCAGGTGTTCTTGCTCTTGATGAAGCAACACCAGTTGCTGTGTAAGATTAATAATCTGATTTTTTCCCCCGTATCGCTGTCTTGAAGCATTTATTGTGATCTACAGTAGGTGAAAGGGTTGTTGTAGAAAGATGTGAGTTCATGTTGTAAATTTTTCTCTCTTCCTTAATTGCAAGAGGTCTCATTCCATCTTTTGCTTTATTTTGTTCATGCTAAAGTTGCCAAAGTAGACAGAAGATGGCAAAGCTAGCCATCCAAAATTTTAAATAAATTGTTCTTTTTTCATCAGTTGTTCTTCCATCATTTTTTTTATAAAAAAAAATTAATTCCTGCAAGTATGGAAATGGAAAAGGTGTTTGAGAAAAATGCTAGTTCTTGATGTGAACAATCAAAGAGCAGACTAACAAGACAAACTTTTGAAGGGTTAAAATGTTTCATTTTCAAACCAATGCTGGAATTTTGGAAGCATTGGCATTAGCTGCTGATGGGACCGGCTATTAATTATTGAAGGAAACTCAAAAAATACTAAGCAAAAACTCTATAAAAGTCTTCTTATTGTTAGTGTTACCCATCAAAAGCATGCTTTGAGACGTCGTTTTAATCTAGAACTGGCAGGTCTTCATTGAGTTAGTTGGTTAATTAATTTAATCATAACCGTAATTAATAAGAACATATAATAATGATCACTTCTTAATTTTTTTTTCATTATTGATGTTTGATTTTCTGTGATGTTTGGACCTATAAGTTTATTAGTTTATTGAAAAAGTTTTATCAGTTGAAAATTGTTGGTTTATTAGAAATAATGTAAATGTTCGTTACTTTATTAATAAAATGTTCATTTTGTTTTAAGTTATACATTGATTAGTAATGTAGTAAAAAATTAATTTTTATGATTATTTAGTTTGATTATTGATGTTTGAATCTGTGTGATGTTTGAACGTATATGTTCATTAGTTTATTAAAAAATATTTATTAGTTGTAAATTGTTGGTTCATTTGGAAGAATGTAAATGTTGATTACTTTATTAATAAAATATTAATTTTGCTTTAAACTATTGATTTATTAGCAATGTAGTAAAATATTTATTAGTTTATAAAAAAAATTTTATTTATTATAAATTGTATATACATTAATAGTGTAGTAAATGTTCATTAGTTTAATAATAAATTTTATTTTATTTTAAAATAAAAGTTTATTACGTATAAAGTAAATGTCCATTAGTTTATCTATAAATATTCTTTTTTTTTAAACTGTACATTTATTACATAAAAACTATAGATTCATCTAATTTTTGTAAATTTATTTGTTTCATGATTTAGGTTCATTATTCAATTTATAAAGATTCATTAATAAAAACAAAAGCTGAACCCAAAATACAAAATATGAAGAACAAAAAGAGAAGATAATCGAGATAATAAAAAACATAGACGATAAAAAAATTTCAGACACCAAAAAATTACTCAAGAAAAAACAAAAGGGAAAAGAAATAAAAGTATAACACAAAAAAAACCTTATCTGCCGTTAAATTCAAAAAATTAAAAACAAATCTGTTTCACACGTGTAACCTAGACTTTAAATCCATAAAGTATCATGTACCGGAGTCAGAATATACTTTGTGGATTTCTAACTGTAAGGCAAAGTCTCGGTATCAAAGACGCATATGCTGCAAAGATAAAACCGCACAATTAGCCCAAGGTTTCAGCTGGACTCACAGAGACGAACCCAAACCATGCACTCAGATATCTAACCCCGAGTGCACCCGAAGAAATACCACCACCCCTAAAGGCAAATCAGCATCTTCCATCCTCTCGAGCCTCGGGCAAACCCATTCACCCACCTACTCTTTCCTATTTATATTTGAGTAATTCTAAAACCTTGTTCACTTCCCCTCTTGTATTTTTGTAACCAACCAGCCTAAAAGCGTTCTCCTTTGTTTCATTGTTCTACCTTTTTTCTACCGGTGAGTGCTCCTATTTTTCTCTGTCAGTTCAATCTGCTTTTGTTTATAGCATATATGTGTCTTGTACTGATCTGGGCACTCGTTTGTTTGATTGTTTAATCTTGGTTTTTGCAGGTTTTTTCTTGGTTTCATTTGAATATGGCTACAAAGAAGAGCGTCAGCACCCTCAAGGAAGCAGATTTGAAGGGGAAGAGGGTTTTTGTGAGAGTAGATCTGAACGTGCCTTTAGATGATAACTTCAACATCACCGATGATACCAGGATCCGCGCTGCTGTCCCCACCATTAAGTACTTGAAGGATCATGGCGCCAGAGTTATTCTTAGCACTCACTTGGTATACTTTCAATACTCTGATTTACAGCTTTTCAGTGGTTATTACATTTGTAGCTCTAGTTGGAAATGTTTTTGGGTCAATCTCTGTTTAGGTATTGTTTGGATGGGGTAGGGAGGGTAGCTACTTACCCATGGGAATGGAGGGGTAAGGAAGGTCAAACTTACCCCTCTTTTTCCCATTCCCTTTATTTTTGCTATCTCAAATTGCGGTATAGGGAGAGCAAAGTGTAAAAAAAAATTATCTATTTCCAATTTTATCGTTATTTCTCTTTCATTCTTATTTAAATTAATGAGCATATGTTTGTTATTTTAAATACTTATCTTTTCATTAATTAACTCTTCTTTTTTTTTTTTTAACACTTTCCCAAAGAAAATAAATATAAATCTTTCCTTCTTTTTCCTTTCATTCCTATCTCTTCCATTAATTACCCTTTCCTACCCTCCATCCAAACAGAGCCTTAATCATCCTTTCGGACTCCATATTCTGATGATATTTAATTGTAATTGTTCAGTCGACAGATCCTTCATTTTTTATGGTGTTTCGAATTTATTCTGTTGATTGTGTTTGTTCTTTTGGTAGATGCTGAGTGAAGTTGAACTTATCTGGCATATCTGTTTGCAGAATTATATTTGCATCATTTGGTTCTTATATCTTTCAAACTGGAACGTTCCATTTTTATTATATGGTCTCAGTGCTCGTCTTTGTTTCTAGGATTTATTAATGTGCATTTGTACATATTTGTTTTTATTTCCTGATATCTGCTACTGTTTTGATTAATGGGATTGTGGCTTTTCCATTTATCTTCAAAGCTCTTAAGTCTTAATTATGATTCTTAGTTTGCAAATGCTGGAAATGGTTCTTGCATGTATTTGTTTTTCGTTTCTTTCCCTATGAAATGTTGCAGTCTTCCTTAGAAATTTCACTTATTATCTTCCCAGGACCTTCTTAGTGTATTCAAGTCCTTATAGTTGTCTTCTGTATTTCAACCTGTGTCTGCTTTCTGCATGTTTCTGCCATTAGCTATATAGGCATACATTGTTCGGCAATTTTTAGAAGGTTTTTTTCTCTTAGCACCACCATTGGTTATGAGGTCATGAATTAAAACAGTGTTACTTTAATAAAGGATTCCAGGGTTAGTCTCTTCATATATGAGTACTGGGAGAGGCAACTGCATAAATAGTCACACATGATATTCTATAACTTGGCGCATACCTGTAATTCTCAGGGTGAATTTCGCCAACGGTATTTCAATTATGTAAATTGTAATAATTCAGTACTGCAAAGATTATTTGTAACACAAATGCATTCCAATTATGTAAATTGTAACAATTCAGTACTCCAAAAATTATTTGTAACACAAAAGTACCCCAATTATGCAAATTGTAACAACACAGTACCTCAAACATTATTTGTAACACAAAAATACCTCAACTTTTATTTTGTAATTAAATAGTATTTCTGTATTCGGTTATTTGGGTTCGTTTAGTCAATTAAAAAAAAATAAAAAAATTAGTCAATTAAATCAAAAAATTCAAAACCTGCTTTTGGAACACTCAACAGCATTATTAAGCACCTCCTTAGTCTCTCTAACAAAAGTATGATATGAAATATTTAGATAAATTTTTACAAAAACAAAATTAATTATAATACACGGTTAGTAAAATTGAAATTTATCTGATTAGAATATTATAGCTAATTTTATTTTTATTAAAATTAATCTGATATGAATATTTCATATCACACTTATATTAGGAGACTAACAATCAAATACGAAAGTACTATTTAGTTACAAAATAAAAATTGAGGTACTTTTGTGTTACAAATAATTTTTGAGCTACTGAGCTGTTACAATTTACATAATTTGAGTATTTTTGTATTACAAATAATCTTTCAGGTACTGAATTGTTATGAGTTATATAATTGGAGGACCATGTGTGAAATTCACCCTAATTCTCATGGTAAAGATGGCTGGATGGCATCAAAATTCGAAATTCAAAATTCGATTGGAATTCATGAAGTATAAGGGTCCACTTGAAAAGAACAATAAGGCAAACGCAGCACCACTTTATTATACCTAGTGTTCTTTGGACTGAAGAAAGAGATGACCAAATTTCCTAAATCAGAGTTTGTGATTCTTTGATGTTTTTATCTCTTTAGATGCTTCAAATTTTTGTAATGTCTTTCTGAATTTGGATGTGGTTGGGCCTTTTAACTGTCTTGAAATTTTCAATGAGGGCTTTTCTTGGGACTTGGAAGGGCAGAGTTATCAACTTCTTTGGTTCATGTCTGTTCTGTTATAATTGATGTCATCATTGTCTTTTTCTGCCACGAGTACATTTTCTTTTTTATTTGGTCATGGGATCCTTGTCTTCTTGTTGACTTTCACCTATAATGTTTGCTCTACTTGTACTTTTTTTTAATTTCCTTTTAATTATTTTTGCAGGGAAAAATGTGGGGGAGTTAAGATAATATTTTTGTTATCGTTGGAATCAATAATTACACTGGTTATATTTATAGAACCCCTCTAAATTGAGGGGGTGGGGGGCGAACAGAAGAGCATCCCAAAATGCATTTTTAGTGGGGTTTGTAACTGACCAGTAGTTGTGGAGTTGTTGCAAACTCACCTAGTTGTATGGTGTCAGAGAAAGTACCGAGTGAAAATTGAGTTTGATTCTCTGATGGATAAAATAAATGTTGAAACAGTGAAGCAAGTGCTAAAACTTATTTTTGGATATGGTTGAGTGTTAAAGGATAGCTAGAACTATTGAAGTATGCATGCTGAACTGCAGCAGTTTTACCGTAGTGGATTTAGCAATCTGGGAGCTGGTTTTCAATGGAAAGGACCAATGATATTGTGTGATAGTCTGTTTACGTAGAATGAAAGTTAATTCTTGTCTTTCAATCATACGCTGATGGCGTACTACTGTCTAGTAGAATAGTTAATTGCCTGATTGTATTGTTTACCAATTTTCATCCGTGATGATTAATGTATTAATTTTATATAATGGTGGTTTTCAGGGGCGCCCCAAGGGTGTGACACCTAAGTACAGCTTGAAGCCTCTTGTACCTAGGCTATCTGAACTCCTTGGAGTCGAGGTTTGTCTTCATACCTTCCCCATCCCTTTTTTTGGATCATTTGCTCAGTTTCTGTGTTCCTCTATAATAGGTTAAGATGGCAAATGATTGTATTGGTGAGGAAGTTGAGAAATTAGTTGCTGAGATTCCAGAAGGGGGTGTATTGCTTCTTGAGAATGTAAGATTCCACAAGGAAGAGGAGAAGAATGACCCTGAATTTGCTAAAAAGCTTGCTGCTCTTGCTGATGTCTATGTGAATGATGCATTTGGCACAGCTCATAGAGCTCATGCTTCTACCGAGGGAGTGGCAAAATACTTGAAACCTTCTGTTGCCGGTTTTCTTATGCAGAAGGTAGGGAAGATGCCTGTTTATTTCCTTTGAAGTGTTCTTTCATGAAGGGATGCTGATGTTATTTTTTCTTTTAGGAACTGGATTATCTTGTTGGAGCTGTGGCAAATCCTAAGAAGCCATTTGCTGCAATTGTTGGAGGTTCAAAGGTTTCAACCAAGATTGGAGTTATAGAGTCCCTTTTGGAGAAGGTTGACATCCTCATATTGGGTGGAGGAATGATGTTTACTTTTTACAAGGCCCAGGGATACCCGGTTGGTTCATCCCTTGTGGAGGAAGACAAACTTGATCTTGCAACTTCACTTATTGAAAAGGCCAAGGCTAAAGGAGTGTCATTACTACTGCCTACCGATGTGGTTATTGCTGACAAGTTTGCTGCTGATGCTAACAGCAAGGTTTGCTTTTCGTTGACTGTGAATTATGTTTTCATTCTCTTCACATTATGCGTTGCGAGTAAGTAGAGCACTTCACTTAAGTTTCTTATAATGGATAAACGCACATCCCCCCTCCTTTCCCTTGCATGAGTGGACGCATTAGCATATGTGTATAGACACATGTCAGCTTGGAAAGAAATACAAAAATTAGTTTTAAATTTGTTTAAAGAGTTCACTGCAATGTTCTTGCAGGTAGTGCCAGCATCTGCTATACCAGATGGCTGGATGGGTTTGGATGTTGGACCTGATTCCATCAAGACATTTTGCGAATCATTAGATACCACAAAGACAATTATTTGGAATGGACCAATGGGTGTCTTTGAGTTCGACAATTTTGCTGTGGGAACTGAGGTACTAATTTATTTTTGAAACTCATATTATAGTTCTAGACCACTGGTTTTTTGGCTTTGGAATTGAAAATTATATTTTCTTGTTGCAGGCAATTGCCAAGAAGCTTGCAGAGCTCAGTGGCAAGGGTGTTACGACAATCATTGGAGGTGGTGACTCTGTTGCTGCCGTGGAGAAGGTTGGGCTTGCTGACAAGATGAGTCACATATCGACTGGTGGTGGTGCCAGCTTAGAGCTTCTTGAGGGGAAATCACTTCCAGGAGTCCTTGCACTTGATGATGCTTGAGCTGAGTTTCCTCATTTGCTTTCTTTTTTCCCCTTGCAACTTGAGTTCTGTTACATGGTTGGTTTCACAGCCAAAACGAGAGTGGACTGCAATTATATTAGAGCTGATAGGCTGTAGATTAAGTGAATAAAGGTTTTCTCTCGAGTGTCTCAACAATGGATTGCTTTAGAATGGATTGGATCCGTTTTTGGAACTTTTTTAACCATCTAAATATATCATTTATGAGCTTGTTTTTCACTTTTTCTTTCATTTCTTTTGCAATATTTCTTGATTGATTATCACATGATTCAACTTGGTCAGAGACCAGCTGAATGTAAACGATTAACAATTACATTAAAGCTCCTCCTCGTATCGCTATCCTTATAACGGGTGTAATTGAGAGCTTTTACCATTTTGCATTTAATTGTTTAATACCTGATAAAATTATTGTTAATAACGTTACTCGGGATGAAGATGGTTTCTGCTTACACCAGCATTGAAGATACTCGAAGCTATAAAATTATATTCTAAAGCTAATTTCGGAACTGGATAAATTATGTTCGTTAAACTCTTTGGAAATGCATCTTCAAGTATATGTATTCAACTTGCAATCTGTTAAATGAGGTAACGAAGCTATTTGATCATTACCCAGGTTTCAAAGGCTCAATCTTTGGTAGCATACATAGCAGTTTGGAATTTTATGCTTTTTGGGTATGTTTTAAATGAATAAAAGTATATTACATTTTGAGCAGTGGTTAAAGGATTGCATTGACTTGTACAATTTTTGATTGGGATTCAAGCGCATGATTTTCGATGGTTATGTATTAGATTATATTGTTGGAAGCCTATCAATTAGATATCTGTGCAAAATTGTGAAATATGGGTTTGGTATTTTTCACAGGATTCTAAAGAAAGAAAAACAAAACTATTGATTAGAAAATTAGGCGGTTCTTTCAAAGACCCTTTTGGATTATTTCGAGGGTAATATTCCCTAAAACTGCTTCAATTTTACTTGACTTATGAATTGTGATTTGCATGTGTTTCTGTTGACTGATGCCTTGCTTGATTATGTGAAGTTTCATCGAGTTCATTTGCTCTTTCTTTAAGAAAGCATATAATTTCCTTTTCTTTTTGTTTTACAAGAAAATGTAGTTAAAATGGCCATCCTTCTACGTTTACAGAAGAAGTTAGCATTCTCATGTTCTTGAATATCTTGAAAATGATTGAGCCAATGCAATATATAGTATATTTGGTTTTGTTTCAGTTTTTTTCTTTGATCACTTACCCTAGGGTTGAGGCCAGAATTCGTCACTACAAATGGGAAGTCAACTATGAGTACAAGTTTCCAGATTGCTATAAGAAGCTGGCTATTACCATTAATGGCATAACTCCAGGGCCAACAATCTTGGCGCAGCAAGGAGATACAATAGTTGTTGACCTTACAAATAACTTACCCACTGATAATGTTGCTATTCACTGGCATGGAATCCGTCAGGTATGCTTCGAGCCATACTTTTTCAGTGCTTCATTAGTCAAATCTCTTCTCTGCTGGCTTGATATGTTTTCACCATGATGATTCATTCTGTATTTAGATTGGAACACCTTGGAGTGATGGTACAGGGGGGGTATCTCAGTGTCCCATTTTGCCAGGAGAAACCTTCACTTACAAGTTTGTTGTGGATAGGGTGAGTACAAATAATTCTGAAGCAGCGATTAATTTGATGTTCTGGTACAATATGAATACATGATTCATTTTGTAGACCATTGAAGATTATGTAATTTCGCCATACTATTTTCAGGCAGGGACATACACATATCATGGGCATTATGGAATGCAAAGAGAAGCTGGTTTATATGGATCCATCATTGTTTCTCTTCCTAATGGAGTTTCTGAACCCTTTTCCTACGATTTTGATCGAAACATAATCTTGAACGATTGGTACCACAAAAACACCGAGGAACAAGCGACTGGTCTAACTTCCATACCCTTTGTTTTTGTTGGAGAGCCACAGGTGAATTCCATCATATGTAAATGACAAGCTGATTTTATGGCAATTATACCGGGATATTTCTTAGTTTGGTGTGATGAAGAAAAATATTTTCATTTTTGGTGTGGTTTTTAAAAAAATTCTTGGAATAGTGTAAAAAATAGTGCGGTGCGCCAATCAGAAGAGTGGCACACCACCTTTTTAGTGCACCGCGTGGCTAGTGCACAGAGCGGTGCGCCGGTTCTGAAAAACAGTGTGCTAAAAAGAAACTCCTGAAAAAGAAATGACCGTGAGACAAAAAATATTTAGCTTTTTTACTCTACAAAAATAATTATTATTTATCAACAAAAAAATTAATTATTATTAATTTTTAAACAATAGTATACTTATGGTACAATATAAAAATTAACAAATGTTAGGCTATGCATGCATGAAAAACTATTATTTCATAATAGATTAATTAAAAAAAATTAAAAATTTTAGTAAAAAAAATTAAAATTTAAAATTCAGTGCGCCACTTTAAATGACATATTGAATTTCCGTGTGCCAAGTGGCACGCCGACAGCTAATTTCGTCTTCCTGCCACGTCACCAGAGTTATCCGAAATTTGGAAATAGATTTGAAATTATACCAATATCGGAATTTTATTAAAAACACACAAAAAATGTAAATAGTTTTTTTAACTCCACTAAACTAAGAAATATCGCAATTATATCTCTAACTTGTGCTGCATATTCATTATTCAGTCGCTTCTTATAAATGGAAGAGGAAGATACAACTGCTCTCTCCTGAGCTCTCCAAGCTCTAAAGCTGGACTTTGTAATGGAACCAATCCTGAATGTTCTCCTTATGTGCTCACTGTTGTTCCAGGAAAAACATATCGATTAAGGATCGGTAGCTTAACTGCCCTATCTACACTCAGCTTTGAAATTGAGGTAACTTCTATTGTATGTTTTCTTTTTCCATTTGCTCCAAAAACAATGATATGTTCAACAATGTCCTATGTTGAAAGATGAACCAACAACGCAGGGCCATGATATGACTGTTGTGGAAGCTGATGGGAGCTATGTGGAACCATTTGTGGTGAGAAATCTCTACATTTATTCTGGCGAGACTTACTCTGTGTTAGTAAAAGCTAATCAAGACCCTTCAAGAAATTATTGGATAACTACAAATGTGGTTGGCCGTGAGCCAGCAACTCCAACCGATATAGCCATTTTCAATTACTACCCAAACCATCCCCGAAAGCGGCCTTCAACTTCCCCAACCACAGGGCCACTTTGGCATGATACAAAATCAAGGCTAGCTCAGAGTCTTGCTGTTAAGGCTCGTCGAGGTTTCATTAACACCCCTCCTTGTACTTCAGATAGAGTGATTCTTCTTCTCAACACACAAAACAAGATTGATGGTTTCTATAAATGGTCCTTAAACAATCTCTCTCTCACTTTTCCTACAACCCCATATCTTCTTGCACTTAAAGAGAACTTAACTGATGCGTTCGATCAAAAACCACCTCCTGATACATATGATTACGCAGACTATGACATATATAGTGTTGCTAGGAATGTTAATGCTACTTCTAGCAACCGCATATATAGGCTAAGGTTCAATTCAACAGTGGATATCATACTACAAAATGCAAATACAATGACAGTGAATAATAGTGAGACACATCCATGGCACCTTCATGGGCATGAATTTTGGGTCTTGGGATACGGGAATGGCAAATATAACATGTCAAGTGATTGGAAAAAGTACAATCTTGAAAACCCAATTATGAAGAACACAGTGCCTCTGCATCCTTATGGATGGACTGCTTTAAGGTTTAGAGCTGACAATCCAGGGGTTTGGGCTTTTCATTGCCATATTGAGTCCCATTTTTATATGGGCATGGGAGTTGTGTTCGAAGAAGGGATAGAGAAGGTGGGCAAACTGCCTTCAACTGTTATGGGTTGTGGTGAAACCAAAGGCCAGAAATAAGCAATAGATTTTCTTTTCGTAAATCTTTTTTTATTACTGTTAATTGTAACATCTTCCGGATATTCATATACTTTTATAAGCAAATTAATTAAGGATATGGAATTGGAATCAAGTTAAGATCTAATTTTCTTTTAATTGCAAGCCCAAATGACTCCGTCATGTCGATGCTTTCCGATTCAGCACCACCAGGAAGTTTCCAGTCAAAGTGGTACAACATTTGTGCAATTGTAAGCTGAATATTGGCCATGGCCATGGTTATGCCGGGGCATATCCTTTTTCCAGCACCGAATGGGAGGAATTCGTAATCATTTCCCTTAAAATCAATCGAGCTTTCAACAAATCTCTCTGGATAAAATCTTTCGGGATCTGTCCACGAATTTGGATCCCTTCCAATTGCCCATACATTGATGAGAACCTTAGTTTTAGGATGTATATCATATCCAGAAACTTGACATTTCTCTCTGCATTCTCTTGGAATCAATGCCAATGGAGGATGTAATCTCAAGGTTTCTTTGATGATAAGCTTCAAATATTTTAGGTCCTGGAGGCCATCTTCATCAAAATTTCCCTTTTCACCGAACACTCGCCTCACTTCCTCTTGTGCTTTTATCATCACACGAGGGTTCTTCATCATTTCTGACATTGCCCATTCAATCGTCACCGACGACGTATCACTTGCAGCTCCAAACATTTCCTGCAATACTATTTTCTTAATTAAGTTGTTTTAAATATTAACAACTCAATATTTCAAAAAAAATTATATGTAATATAAAATTATTTCAATTTTTATTTTATAACTAAAATAATTTTTAAAATACTAAATAGTTACTATTTATATAGTTGAAATTCACATAATTGAGATAACGTATATATAATTCACCCGGTTGTTTGTTGGCAGGACTACCAACAACCAAGCTCAAGCATCTAATGGTACTAATAACAAAAAGGTTGTTAGAGATTAATGTATAGATTTACTTTGTTACTGTTTACTGTTGAATTGTTTACAGTTGAATTAGTCAAATTAAGAATCGCAGTGAAAATTGTCTTGGTAAAAATTTGTTAGATTTTTAGCCCTTAGTGAGTATTTTACTTTTTGAGTTTTTCAGTTCACTTTCTGTTGCCCTCTAACTGTTTGATAAAAGTCCGCTTTCAAGTCATCTTTATCTTTAGTTTGCTTTTTAATTAGAAGAGCGCTGTTTTAACAGAGATGACATCCGGAGCTCTTCGGTAACCCATCTTTATTTCCTTCATCTTCTTACTAACCTCGTTCGATATCCCTTGCTCTTATACTAATTAACTCGATCATTCTTTTAATCATTTACTATTTTCAATTTTCATTCATGTAATTGAAAAGGATATCAGTATTATGTACTAACCAGAATCATAGCTTTGATGTTGTCTGTTGTTAAGGGGAATCGAAAGTTTCCATCTTTCTGAACGGCCAAGAGAACGTCTAGTATATTATCGGCATAAGCCTTTGACACAGCAGCTGGCTTGTTGGCTTTGTGTTCGTTTATGATATCTTCCAGTATCTCATCTGCTTGACGATGAATTCTGTGGAGTTTAGAACTCATCCCTGTGATCAATTGAAGAAATTTAAAGGATGGAAAAGCATCTGCGGCACTGAAACCTCCGGCAGCCACTATGGCATCCGTGATAACTCCAATGATTTTTTCCTGTTTGTTGAATTTCTTTCCAATTGATGTTATTGCTATGATGGAATTTGTTAACGACATTAATTCTTTGCTAAGATTCACGGGCGACCCAGTTTTCAAATAAATGAACTTGATGAAATTAGAGACCTGTTCTTCCCTGATGGATTTGAATGAGTGCACACGCTTAGCACTAAGCAGCTCTAGTATGGCAATTTTTTTCATCTCTCTCCAGTAAACTCCGTATGGGGCAAAGATGATGTCGGTACGATTATAAAGCATGATATCTGCAGCAAGGAGAAAGGGTCTTTCAAGGAAATGGGATTCCTGGGTTTGCAAGACTTGTTTGGCTAATTCTGCAGAGGAAATGATTACTGCAGGAACTTGGCCAAGCTGGATATGCATAAGAGGCCCATAAGTTTTGGCCAATTCTGTCAGGCGATGGTGAGGTTGGGAGGATGCCAACTGGTGAATGTTACCTATGAGAGGTAAACTCCAGGGCCCTGGTGGATGATTATTGAATTTGAATGGGCTGTTGATAGATTTCTTCTTCCTTATGGTTAATACCATGAAAACGAAAAAGACGAAGCTTATAAGAAATGGAAATGAGCTGATTTCTAGATCCATCATCAGATTGGAGGCCAACTCTATTGATGGAGAAAACTGTATATCAATCACTTCAATTTATAATTAATTAAGAGGATAACTTTCTTCTACTTAACTTTAATCCTGTGTACTCGTATTGATAAATAAAAATGTGAAAATGCTGGGATTGAGTTTTTTTAAAAAAAATAATTTTATAGTATTCAACTCTAATAGTAACCAATAAGAATGAAAAATCTTATGGAAACTTTTGTACTATTTTTTGGTCTGAATTATTGCTTGATTTTCTTATTTATAAGTCCATTCGTATGTCCCAATCACATAAAAATCAATTAAATGTACAAGAAACTAGAGTTTAATTTATAAATGTGATATCTTTACTTGTTCAACATGTTCACCTCTTTCAAATTAAGAGTAATGTAAATGCAATATTTACTTTGTGTTCCTAGCGGCTATATTTTATGGTTTTGGTTTACCTACAATTCTTGCTTTAACAAAAATCTGTGCCTTTATTACATAATAAACTCGTGGTTGCTTTCGTTCTATTTGATCTTATCCTAATTGATTTAATAAATTAATTTGATTTCAATATACAACAAATATATAATTCATGACATAAGATGATAAGTTATATATATATATAAAATTAAATCCACTATTTGGTCTCTTTTCAGGATATGATCGTCCCACTTTTACGATGATTTCAATTGAGTTGTTTAATATTTGTATTTTTTAAAAAATTAAATTGATGATAAATGTAAAATTATTTTTTTGTCTTGTTTAAATTAACTGGACAAAAAAATTTGATACGAACAAACTAATATTATTGGTCTAATTTTAGAAAAAGGACTTCATTGTTAACAAAATAATATGTAAAAAGGCTCAAATAATTTGAATTAATGCATAAGAAGTACACTGCAAAATATTAAAAGGATA
The DNA here is from genome assembly GCA_949630135.1 of Balakata baccata. Taxonomy (NCBI): domain Eukaryota; kingdom Viridiplantae; phylum Streptophyta; class Magnoliopsida; order Malpighiales; family Euphorbiaceae; genus Balakata; species Balakata baccata. The sequence goes on from CATIWF010107976.1 coordinate 25,533, forward strand.
AAGATCAAATTGTGAGTTTCATTTATGTAAAACTTTTGAGCTTATTAACGGTGTGACTTCCCTAATTAAAAAATGGAGGAGCCAATCGGCACAATCCATTTCTAGCATTGTTAAAAAGATGCTTGAAATGGGAATTATTAATATTTTCAAGGTGGTACCAAAAAGGCGGCAACTCTTCATTAATTTGTATAAATTAGGATAAAGAGTTTTTTCTTTAATCCACTGCCAGATCTTATTATACCCAATTCAGCAATATTTTTCATTCAGGTTCGGAGATGGAAATCCCTTTGTTCCAAATCCTTATAGCCTTCCTCGTATTTGTTTTTATGAAATTAATCACCGAACTCTCAAATCCTCGACCAGGGCCATGGAGATTGCCTTTGATTGGTAACATTCACCAATTAGTCGGCTATCAACCCCATCACCGCCTAATGGAATTGGCCAAAACTTATGGACCCATTATGCATATTCAGCTCGGCCAACTTCCTCTAGTAGTGGTTTCCTCCGCCGAAATAGCAAAACAAATATTGAAAACCCAAGAATTCCAATTCGCAGGGAGACCTTCTCTGTTGGCTGCGGATATCATGCTCTATAAACGTAGTGACATTTCATTTGCCCCATATGGAGACTACTGGCGACAAATGAAGAAAATTGCTGTAGTGGAGCTGCTTAGCTCCAAGCGTGTGCAATCATTCAAGCCCGTCATCCAAGATGAGGTCTCAGATTTCATCAATTTCCTTTATACGAATGCAGGGTCGGCTGTGAACCTTAGCGGGAAACTTTCTGCTTTAGGGAATTCCATCATCGCAATAACATCAATGGGAAAGAAATTCAAACAGCAGGAAGCGTTCTTGAGAGTCATCGACGATGCTATCAGAGCAGCTGGAGGTTTCAGTGTTGCCGATGCCTTCCCTTCCTTCAAACTGTTTCACGCGATCAGTGGGACAAGCTCTACCCTCCACAGGGCTCATCGGCAAGTCGACAATATTCTTGAACAAGTCATTAGTGAACACAAAGCCAACAAATCAAACACTGAGCCTGACAATCTTTTAGATGTTCTTTTGGATATTCAGGAACATGAAAAACTTCAACTCCCTCTAACCACAGACAACATCAAAGCCGTCATTCTGGTTAGTATAACAGATATATGTGGAATATGTATAATAAGTTGCTTAATTAAACTAAAAATGCTAAAATTACAGGACATATTTGCTGGTGCGAGTGACACCTCGTTAGTAACTGCGGAATGGGCAATTGCAGAAATGGTGAAGAACCCACGCACAATGCAGAAAGCGCAGGAAGAAATCAGGCGAGTGTTTCACGGAAAGGAAAACATCAGCGATGATTATGAAGACATCCGGGAACTAAAATACTTGAAGCTAGTCATTAAAGAAACATTGAGATTACATCCACCAGTGGCATTGATTCCAAGAGAATGCGGTGAGAAATATCAGGTTAATGGATTGGATATTTATGCCAAAACTAAAGTCCTTGTGAATGCATGGGCGATTGGAAGGGATCCGAATTCATGGACACAGCCTGACCGATTCTACCCAGAAAGATTTGTGGATAACTCAGTTGATTTTAAGGGCAGCAATTTTGAACTCGTCCCTTTTGGAGGTGGGAAAAGGATGTGCCCTGGCATAGTAATGGCTCTGGCTATGATTGAACCTCTGCTTGCAAGAATGCTATACCATTTTGATTGGAAACTTCCAGCTGATGCTGATCCAGAGAGTCTTGACATGGCAGATGCTTTTGGTCTCGTTACTAAACGAAAAGTGGATCTCGTCTTGATTCCTACTCCATATCATTCCGATTAGATAATGTGCAGAATGTTATGAATGATACTGATATATACTTGTCTCTGCTTTATGATGTAAATTGATGGAGTAATTTGAAAAATAATTTGACTATGTGGTTTTTATCTCATCTTTTTTTTTCTTCTTTATGTCAGCAGTAATTTAATTAAATCTCTTGTAACAATAATAAATAACATAATAAAATTATAGTTTTCTTTAGAATAAAATTTAAGTTTAAGTTTTTTTTTTAATCATGAGCTATACGTATGATAAATGATTCATCTAATATCAAAACACAAGAAAAAAAAAATGATAAAGTTATTAGAAAACGGGTTGTAACTTTTGACGCTTCAGACAATAATCCCATGACTTTTAGTTGATCGATTATATGATCAACGGAAAAAAATAAAGTCTATGTATATTTTGGAATTTCTGTTCTGGATGAACTCAAACTAGGAAAATGACGAAAATACCATCTATAAGACTACATAAAACTTTCCAAATTCTCCCTCAAAAGATATCATTTATTTGATGGAGAATATCCTTTTCTTTCTGTTCCGCTACTTAATTGAATTTTCTGTTATTCCCATTAATCCTAGCTAGATTAAAATCATCTCTTAATATACTATTATTTTTGTTCTATTTTAGTTAGTGAAATTAAAAAAAAAAATCATAATGAATTTTTGAATTCTTAAATTTTAGAAAATAATAATTTTAATAGGCGGCAAAGATTTGAAAAATCTTCGTGGGAAATGCCCTTTGTCCTCATATTTTGCTTTTATTTTTTATGCATATTTTTGTTGAATAAAAATTTTAAAAATATCAATTTATCAAGTACGTATGTTATTATTATTATTATTAGGAGGAAATTTTTCCAATCATGGGAAGATCCTTGTTGGAGAGGGTGCAAATTGGTCTCTCTATCGAAGAATTTATTCTCTCTGGTTATTTAAAAGGATAAATTACTACAATTCTCTAATATTTGGTTGAATATATAGTTGGTCTATTTATTTTTTAAAATATATTATAAAATTTTTCAATTTAATTCAATATATCATATAGTTATTTAGTTAATTTTTTTCATTATATATAAATAAAATATCAAATTTTGCCTTCTTATTTTGTCTTAAAAAATATCAAAAAAAAATTTAGTATCATCAACTTTATACTAAAATATCAAAAACAAAATGTCAAATTGAGCAAAAAATAAATAAAGGTATTTTTTAGTATTTTTAAGTGATTAACAGAATATTCTATTCAAAAGTAATAAAATATCTTTTTAATTATTAGAATCAAACTAAGAGATTTTATAATGTATTTTAAAAAATAAAGGAACTAATTGTTATATTCAACCAAATTTCGGAGTATATTAATAATTTAACACTTTTTAAAATAACTACACTCATTAGGTTTTCTTTCTTTTAACTTATTTCCTTTAAGAAAAAAAAAAGACTTATTCATTTAGCTTATCAACAGTTTCTCCATATATCTTATTATCAAAATTTTGTAAGCATTATTCACATAAACTAAATCATTTTTAATTTGTTGAACACTCTTAAAAAAAATTGATAATATAATAAAGACTTCTTTTTTGAAGGGAATAATAAAGACTTCTTAAGTAATCTAATTAATTAATTATATGCAGAACAGTTTCATATTAGAATCTGTAAATAGAATTTAATGGTCTCAAAAAGCATGTATTAATACATACAAAATAAGCAGCTAGAATCTTAATAGAAAAATCTCATACCAAATAAAAAATAAAAAACTATACAGAAAAGCCTAATCTTATACAAGAGTCATTATCTTTATATATATTGATACAGAATATAAATATATATTTATATTCATATTTGATCAGTTCAAACTGAAAATAGGTTGATATATATAATCTCATGAAAATTATTTTAAACAGACACTTTTAACTAATTAAAGAAACTTTATATTAATTAATTGTCAATCCCCAGCAGGTACATGCATTTTTCTTTAGGAGTTTATCTTCACAACCTCATTTACTTGGGATTTTTGCACGCTTTCAATGGTTTTTCTATGTAAACAGTAACTTACATGATATTGAGATTAGGATTATACATATATATATTACGTGATGGCGACCATAAGTATTGCCTAATTTACATGTCATAGTCATTGATATGCATTTGGAAACACCCTCTTATACCTTATCATACTACGCTACAAATTACTTATTTATCTAAATATATCCATACATAAAATTTTAAATTAATTCAATAATAACACATAATATATAATTTATTATTTTATCTCTATATATAGATATCGTTTGAGATGTGATATTTTGCCATTATTTATGAATATTAATTATTATTTTTTTATATATTCTATCCTTATTTAAATATAATTGGAGAAAAAGAACTTGGTTTTCTTTATTGAAAATGGCGGTGTAAGGATAATATGATATTATATAATCACAGGAATTATATTGTGATTGAATAATTTATAAATTCATATTTATCAGGAAGGCAATTTTCATAAAAAAAATTAGATCACGTTTAATTATGCCTATTTAGATAAGATGGGAGTTATATGAATTCGGATATAATTATTTATTTTTATTCTAGCTACTGCTTATTTGAAACGTGCAATTATTGAATAACGTACGAGGCACCTAGCAAAAAATTACTATAAAAATGAAGTGGCGATGCTTGTTAAGGAGGACAACCACTGCAGCCTAGATCTCCAGCAGATTCTTTGTTTCTAAAAAGAGAAAATCTTCACTATCAAACAATTCTGAGCCTTGACAAGATTGAGAATCTGTTTCTAAAATTGTACAAGGACTGTGAGCATTGAGAAAAGTGAGTGCAGTAGGCGAGAGAGTGTGAGAGGAGCTAATTCAGTCGACTTCATCGATCTTTCTGCTGCTAATCCTTTCAATGGCTGCTATTCAGTTGACCTCATCCTTCTTATTTGCTGTCAACAGCCAACGATTAATTAGACCAAGAATAACAAGCAATAAAATTATTCCACGCAGTTTTCAACACACGATTGCCGCAAATATTTCAGATAAAACCATTGTCAGGAGATCGGCCAACTATCAACATTCCAATTGGGATTTTGATTTTGTTGAGTCACTGACCAGTGAGTACGCGGTAAGAACACATTAGACTCTTGTTCAACTTTATATTCATTCAACTATTCATTGAATATATATATATATATATTATTTTTTATATTTATATATATATGCTTAATCAATATATATATATTTCCAGGGAGAACCGTACATTGCAAGACTTAGGGAATTGAAAGCAGGAGTGAAGACGATGCTTGGGAAAGAAATGAGCCCTTTAAATCAACTTGAGATGATTGATATTTTGCAGAGACTTGGAGTAGCTTACCATTTTGAGGATGAAATAGAAGAACTGCTGAAAATCTTTTATTATAAGGATTTTAATTACCCAGACCAAGTTCATAATAATACTAATGTAGAAAGTGGCAAGAGTATGCAAATTATCAAAGAGGATTTGTATATTACAGCTCTTAAATTTAGACTCCTCAGACAGCAAGGCTATAATATACCTCAAGGTAATTAGTAGTACACAATTATAAACCTTGAGCTTAATTAGCTTAACTTAATTAACTGGCAATATTTATTATTATTTTTATGTTAATGAATTTGCAGAAGTTTTTAATCGTTTCAAAGACGAGCTGGGAAACTTCAAGGAATGGCTTTGTGATGATATCAAGGGATTGCTATATTTGTACGAAGCTTCATACCTTTTAATAGAAGGGGACAGTATCTTAGAGGACTTAAGAGAATTTGCTGTCGAAAATCTTAAGGCAAATATTAAGGAGGAGAGTACTGATGAATATCTTTCCATGATGGCAAACCATGCCATAGAGCTACCCTTGCATTGGAGGATGCAGAGGGTGGAAGCCAGATGGTTCATCGATGTTTATGAGAACAGCCCAGATATGAAGCCTATTTTACTGCAGCTTGCAAAATTAGATTTTAATATTGTTCAAGCTACTCACCAGCAAGATTTGAAGCATGCCACCAGGTCAGGAAATTCATATTTTATTTTCAGTATATTGATTGCTTATAAGCTAATTTAAACTAAAAATTTCTGTTATGGGATAATTAATGGCAGTTGGTGGAAGAGGACAGGTCTTGGGGAAAAGTTGAAATTTGCAAGGGAGAGGCCGATGGAGGGTTTCTTATGGACGGTTGGGGGAATGTTTGAACCTCAATTTGGATATGAAAGGAGAATGTTATCAAGAATTGGAGCTCTAATAACCGTAATCGATGATATATATGATGTCTATGGCACCTTGGATGAGATTCAACTTTTTACTGATGCTGTCGAGAGGTTAGTAAGTTTATTATATACAGTCTTGTAATAATTACTATTAACAAAATTTAGACATTAACGGCACATTGTTGTATGGATCAGATGGGATATCAATGCAACTGATCAACTTCCAAACTACATGAAAATATGTTTTTTTTCACTGTACAACACTGTAAATGAATTGGGTTTTGATATTCTTAAGAAGCAAGGACTTGACATCATTCCTTATCTCAAGAAAGCGGTAATTCATGCTCTGCTCTGCTCACTTACAAGTTTTTTGGATTTTTTTTTTTTGAAAGAGTCAATTATGGAAACTTAATTACATAATTACATTGTTTTACATGGTATATATACAGTGGGCAGGTTTATGTGAATCATATTTATTGGAAGCCCAGTGGTATAGTAAGGGATATACACCAACACTGAAGGAATATTTGGAGAATGGATGGATTTCCATTTCTGGGCCACTGTTATTAGTTCATGCATATTTTACTTCAACAAATCAAATTACAAAGGAGGCCTTAGAATCCTTGAAGGGACATTCTGATATGGTTCGATGGTCATCCATGATTACAAGGCTTGCTGATGATCTAGGAACCTCACCGGTACATAATTCACTTTTCTTTTTTCCTGACTAATAAATCATCTTAATGATGAGAGTACTTGTATATACTGATTTTCAATTCTTTTAAATATATATAAAAAAAAATGATTCAGCATGAAGTGAAGAGAGGGGATAATCCAAAAGCAGTGCAGTGTTATATGGAAGAAGCTGGAGTTTCAGAAGAAGTAGCTCGTGAACACATTGGTGAATTGATTGGTGAAGCGTGGAAGAAAATGAACGAAAATCAAATTCAAAATAAAGTGCATTCAAAAACATTCATGAGAATGGGAATGAACCTTGGGAGGATGGCTCAGTGTATATATCAGCATGGAGATGGATTTGGTGCTCAGAATGCAGAGACTAAGACTCATGTCATATCTTTACTTGTTCAACCTCTTCCACTCTCTCTACCCATCACTATAATGTAATTAATTACAAATACTATACTCTTGGGTTTCCTGACAATAATAAATCATATGTTGCTATATATACTCTCATTTTATTACAGGGAAATACTATTTTTAGGATTCAATAATTTTCTCACGGTTAAATAAAGTATAATGACTTTTAATTTGTCATAAACTATCAAATAATTTATTCACATGAAAAAACTCTAGTCTGCATTCTACCAGCAGCATTATGATGGGATCATCACGGTAATTTAGTAATAATGAGAAAGAAAAAGCAGAAATCATACGTCAACGGAGACTTTTTCATTCCAAGAAATCAATTTATTTTATCTTTGTTCCTTTTCATATCTCCAGATTCAAATCCAATGACAACTATTCAATTAATTATACAAATTGATCAAATTGGAAAACACTTGCTAATCACTACCTTTTTTAGAAGAATAGTTTCAGCTGGATGAAACTGAATATTCAAACAAGTGATTGCTGCCCGGAGGCTTCCAATTTCGACCACGCACTCTTTGAATAAGCTAAAGGATTGAGAGATCTAAGAATCACAATAACTAGTTACTGTGCAATTACAAAAAGAAAAAATTGTCTAGGATTTATGGACACCATAATCCTTCATCAACCACATATAAAACGTGCTTACCTTGGAAATTTGGCGGCAAAAATATAGGCGTCCTTCAAAAATAACTTCTGCACATGATCAAGATACAAAACCCATTTTAAAAACAACCACGACCATGAGAATCGACACCAATCTCCTCAATCGCTAATGGGTTTCTTCGACAGAAGGGGGAAAAAAAGGAGGAAGAAGAAAAAAGTGAACAAAAAACAGGGAAAATAAAAGAAAAAAACAGCCGTGTGAGAGGACAAATAAAAATCCGTTTAAAACTACAAAGAATAAAATAGTAAAAATATTGACAGATGTTAATAAATCAGTTTAAACCTCTATAAAGTCGATAATAATAATAATAATATATTGATTAAAATATTTGTACTTTTATTTTTATAACATATTTATGACTGTAATATAATTTATTATAACTACTGGATCGAATATATTTTATCTGTTTGAATTGTCTATGTAAAAAATACTGTAACAAAATGATATAAATAAAATATCATAACAAACGATAAAATCAAGCATTACAACAAAACGATAAAATTATAAAAAAAAAATATAGAAGGATGATTTTATTTCTCTTGGCTCCTTATTAAGGAAAATAGTAGAAAAAAAGAAGAAAACAAATTGAAGAAAAGAAGCTATAATTTTTTTTATACACTAATAATTAATTCATTAAAAAATTAGAAAGATGAAGAAAATTTATACGCGGGCGTGCAGTCCCCTCACTCTTTTTTTTAATATAACTTTATAAATTACTTTTAAATTCAGTTTATTTTTCATTATTTCGTGTTAAATTTTATGTCCTACTTTGCGGAAATTACATCAACTTAATTATTCATGCAACAGGATGAATATGTCCCACGTTGAGTCAAACCTAAATAAAATATTAAAGGTGTGTTTAGTTGCAGAAAATAGTATCCGTATTTAAAAAAATTATTCTAGAAAAACTGGAAAATAGAAATTACTGTTTAGTTATATTATTTTCTATATTGGAAAATTAATAATATATTTCAAAATTTTCTAAATTATAAACAGTAACTAGAAAACTTAAAAAAGGTTTTTTTTTTTTTTAATTTTTAAAAAGATATAGAAATAGAAGAACTGCTGAAAATCTTTGATTATGAGGATTTTAATTACCCAGACCAAGTTCATGATAATACTAATGTAGAAAGTGGCAAGAGTATGCAAATTATCAAAGAGGATTTGTATATTACAGCTCTTAAATTTAGACTCCTCAGACAACAAGGCTATAATATATCTCAAGGTAATTAGTAGTACACAATTATAAACCTTGAGCTTAATTAACTGGCAATATTTATTATTATTATTATTATGTTAATGAATTCGCAGAAGTTTTTACTCGTTTCAAAGACGAGCTAGGAAACTTGAAGGCATGGCTTTGTGATGATATCAAGGGATTGCTATATTTGTATGAAGCTTCATACCTTTTAATAGAAGGGGACAGTATCTTAGAGGACCTAAAGAGAATTTGCTGTCGAAAATCTTAAGGCAAATATTAAGGAGGAGAGTACTGATGAATATCTTTCCATGATGGCAAACCATGCCTTAGAGCTACCCTTGCATTGGAGGATATTGATATTCATCCCAAAATTAAAGTTCTCGTGAATATACAGACATTGCATTTGAAAGGGATCCTAAAATCATGGACACCTGAATCCTGATAGATTATAGCCAGAATGATTTGCTGATATATAGCTCGATTGATTCGTAATTTTTTTTAAAACTTTTAATGTTCAAGGAAATAATGCACTCTCATAGAAAATATAGCTAAGCATTTATATTTCAAATTAAAATGTTGATTCGTAATTTTGTTTAAAATTTTTAAACTCGCAATATTCTGTAATTTTTTTATCAGTTCTTATGGGAATATCCCTTTTCCTGACAATAAGTTAAAACCAAGAGAAGCAAAAACATATGTACATATAAATATAAAAATCATGTAATCAGAAAATAATAAAATCTAATTTAGACATAAAAAAAAGAAAAATGAGACTATAAGGTATTAAGATACAAAATATATTATTGTTTACTTCACTTGAAAATATTTAGAGAAACAGAATAGAGGATGACTTATGAGATAACTGTTAGAGAAGACAATAATAGGAAAATTGTTAATTCAATATTTAAATAAAAATTACAAGAGAAATGAAGAACAAATCTAAGGTTTGTGTCCCATATGGTGTCTTTAAAACAAATTTACCTCATACCACCGATATTTAGGATAACTGACGTATGTCTCCTATGATGCAACATATCTCAAGTAGTTGTTGAATACACAATAACTACTTACAGCGAACTGAGTATTTATCATACTCTTTATCACTTGAGAAGAAGAAGAAGAAAAGGAAAGAAGAAGATTTTTTCAACAAGAACCAAACTTAACTTTTAAAATCTCTTTCCAACACAAACCAAAAACTCCTATTCATACTATATGGAAGAAACATGAAATTAATCTCTTTTAAAGGTTGCTAATAATGCATTTGTAATCAACACGAGAGTGTTGCTTTTTTAGGCCGACATTCGTGTATGCAAGTCGCGCACCCATGCATTAGCTTATCCCGGACTATGAATTTACACCTCCCTGGGCCTGAGCTCGTGCGAGAGAGCTTTCTATGTTACTTTCTTACCCATGTAAGAATGCACCTTACTATATAAAAACAAGTCCAATTTTACATTTTAGTAACGTGGGATAAACAACTTCCACTTTCATTTTTCCTTTTATATCTCCTTAGCATCTTATTATATAAATACAAGTCCAATTTTACATTTTAGTAATGTGGGACAAACAACTTTCACTTTCATTTTTCCTTTTATATCTCCTTAGCATCTTATTATATAAACACAAGTTCAATTTTACATTTCAGTAATGTGGGACAAACAACTTTCACTTTCATTTTTCCTTTTATATCTCCTTAGTAAGGAGCTTATTTTGAGCTTTAATTACTATTTACACATTTTCCATTTTGAGCATATGAATACATTAATTAATAGTTCTCATGTCAACAAATATATATCCAGGTCTTTCTTTCAAAACCGAGTTATGAAACCTACCCAAATTACCCTTTTAAAATGGCTCATAATCACAATTTTTCCAACAATAACATCCCGATATAAATAATATAAGAAATATAGGCAAGTTTAATATGCCAGCATATGGACTTACAAGCAGATTCTGAAATGAAGTATGATGTTCTACAACTTTAGTTGGGTTTAATTTGGTGGTGGAACATATGGGCTAGGAATTAAGCAGAGAGCATTTTTCCTTCGGACGGCACCACCAAAATCTTCGGTCATGTCTAGATTTTCTGGTTTGAGACCATCAGGAAGTTTCCAATCAAAATGGAATTGCAATTGGGCAAGTGGAAGTTCAACGGCAGTTATACCAAATAACATTCCTGGACAAATTCTCCTACCTGCTCCAAATGGGATAAACTCAAAGTTGTTTCCCTTATAATCAATTGGGTTATTAAGGAATCTCTCTGGGAAAAACTTGTCAGGTTCAATCCAATATTTGGGATCCCTTCCAAGTGCCCATGCGTTCACCATCACCTTGGATTTTGCAGGTATATCATACCCATTAATCACACAGTTCTCTTTACATTCTCTTGGAACTAACAATGGAGCAGCAGGATGCATTCTCATACTCTCATTGATTACCAATTTAAGGTAATGCAGTTGATGAAGTCCTGCTTCTTCAACGTTCCCTTTCGCACCGAACACCCTTCTTACCTCTGCTTGCGCCTTTTCCATCACTCTTGGATTTCTTATCAGTTCTGACATTGTCCATTCTGTGGTCGTTGACGATGTGTCACTTCCAGCAATGAATATGTCCTGAAACAAATTCATCATCACTTCCAAATATGATAATAGGACATGTAATGGACATGATAATTATATATATAAATTATAAATTACTGACCATGATGACTGCTTTCATGTGTTCGTCGGTTAAGGGGAATTCAAGGACCCCTTTTTCCTGGAAATTCAAAAGAACATCAACAAGATCTTCTCCTTCTCTTTGAGCAGTACCCTTTCTTGATCTATGTTCATTCAAGATACTTTCGAATACCTTATCCACTTGTTTGAAAAGCTTCTCTACTCTAATCTTCTGCCCACTGATATACTGAAGTAATTTGATGGAAGGAAACACATCAGCAAGAATAACACCTTGTCCCACTTCTAACATTACTCTCTACTGCTACTAGAAATTCTTCTTCCCCCTTCCATATTTGACCGAAGGCTGCTCTTGAAATCACACGGTATGTTAAAGCATTGATCACCTTACTTAAATTGACAGCTATTGGGGAAGAAGAAGAAATGGATGCGATGATTTTTGATACTTCTTCTTCTCTGATTGATCTGAATGATTGAACATGTTTAGCACTCAGCAACTCCAGTGCGCACATTTTGCGTAACTGTCTCCAACAGGGGCCATGAGGCAAAAAAGCGATGTCTTTATTGTTGTAATTGATAATACTTGCAGCAGTCATGCTGGACCTTTGAGCAAATATAACATCGTGGGTTTTCATCATTTCTTTAGCTGCTTCAGCTGAAGAAATGACAATATTGTAAGCTCCCCAACTTGAAGTAGCATCACCGGTCCATATCTCTGGGCTAAGTCTCTCATGCGCCGATGGGGTAAACACCCAATCAACTGCAGCATGCTTCCTATAATAGGTAGCTGTAATGGGCCTGGTGGCAGATTTAGAGTTGAAGATTTTTTCTTCCATATTTTCAGTACCATCAAGATAAAGAAGAAGGTGATGAAAAGCATTGGCAAGTTGAAGGAAGGGAATAGGTGCTCTTCCATGCCTATCAAAATTATCACTTGTGTGTTTTGGGTTCAAGACTTTGGATTTGTTGATTGTTAAACTTCACTTAATTATGCCATTACTCATTTACAAGGGCACATCAAGAATCAATTATTCCGTATTTGATGGCTGCTACTTTTCAATTTAATGAATACATTTTTTTTTTTCTTTTTGTTGATTACACCTTACAATGAACAAGCAGCCGACATTGTACTCTGCTGATCAGACATGGTAGTCCACAAACCAATCCCAGTTTGTGAATTAGCAACCTTTTTGACTGGTCATTGGTATCTTCGAGGAAAGTGTAGTCAAATATATCAATGGCTGGTCAGTTCAGTTATTAATTAAAAAAAAAATCATTTGGCTGAGTTCATAGTTAGGAATAAATACAGATGCCTTTTTATTTATCTCATAAATTCGGCCGCATGCTGCCAAAGAGTTGGGGCTGCAAAATCAAACCGAATTAAATTTAGTTTTGTTTGTTTGGTCTTCGGTTTAATCAGTTTAATTTTAAATGTTTAAAAATCGAACTGAACAATATATATATATATATATATATATATCTTAATGATTTATTCAAATTTTTAGATATAAAAATTCTAGTTTATAATAGTTTATTTTGATTTATGGTAAGGTAAAGTGTAAATTATGAAAAATATTCTAAATTATAATAATTAATTTTAATTTATACTAATTTATAAAATTGCGATAATTTGTCTTATGATAATTTATAAAGTTATGGTAATTTAATTTAATTTATGATAATTATAGTAGTTAAGGAAATAATTATTATATCAATTTAGTATAATTTATGCTATTTTATTTTAATTTATGGTAATTTATAAAGTTATATTACTTGATTATAACTTATATATTGTAATTGCTAAGGTTATGATAATTGGTTTTAATTTATCATAATTAATTGAGTTATAATGTTTGGTTCTAATATATTATAATTGATAAAATACAATAAAAATTATAATTTATATACATTTAATTAAACAAACTAATTAAATCGAATCGAAATTATTCGGATCAATTTTATAAATAAGTATTGGTTCGGTTCTAAACCAAACCGATTGAATGCTCACCCTTAACCAAGAAGGAGTTTCAATCTGATGCATAGACTTTAGTCTAATTAAATTATATATCTAATATTTTCAATCTTGTGCAGCAAATTTAGTTCAAATGAAATTTAAAATTAAAAATTAAAAATTTCAATCTCGTACAAAGACTAAAGTCTATGCAGAGAAAACTTGCCTATGTTACTGTTGGAGATGTAAGAAGAAAATTGCAAATCGGTAAAAAGAAAAAGATGGAAAGTTTATAATAGTAAAAGGGAAACCAAAATGCCTTGGATAAAGGCCAATTTATCAAATTTCAAAACTCAGAGTCTACGCTATTCACAACTTATGACTCGGACATATCAATTTCAGTATGGTATCAAAACTCACTGAGCTCGTAATCTATGAAGATCTATTTAATGTATTTAAAAATATAAGCTCAAACAAAGTAAAATGAAAATCTGATATCTCTGAGATTCAAATGGATCTACAGCAAAGAATACAAATTAATCTAAGCAATTCAAAATGGGAAATTCAAGTCACAACTGACTAATCCAATTGGATTTGAAAGAGTGTTGGAGATGTGGAAAAAAATATATAAAATAATAAAATCCCACATTTTATAGGTAAATTCCTTAGGCGCCTCAGCCGCATCACTTATGGAAGCAAAATTGGAAAACTTGGGTAGCTTCTCTTATATAGAGATTCTCCTTTTGGTCCATATTTTATAATTTATAGGTAACATCAATAATTCAGTTCTATTTGCCCATCAATAATAATAATTTTTTAGTAAAGCTTAGATCATCATTATTTTTTTTTAATTAGTAAATTTTTAAATTAAACTGTGATTAATTAGTTTTAATTGTCAAAATTTAATTCAATGAGTCAAATTGCACGTATAAACTTCCTTTCCTTCTTGAACTCGAGAATGTAAATGCATGAAATAAATAGTATTTTGGGATATATAGCACTCTTTATTGCTCTTATTTAATATTTTACATGTTGATGTTATTCATATTTCACAAGCCAAATAGTTTAAATTTAAAAAGAAAAAAAAAAGAACTGAAGAAATTGAAATGAATATTAATTTCATAACATTGTATTGATTTCGTTTGATTCGAACTTGGGTACGCAATTGATTAGAAATAATATAAAAAAACAACTATCTGATTACAACGATAGTTCAAATTGATTTGAAGGACGGAAGGGGACGGAAGGGGATAGGAATCAAGTTGAGGTCTATTTTTCTTTTAATTGCACCGCCAACTGATTCAGACATGTCAAGAGTTTCAGGGGATTTTCCATCAGGAAGTTTCCAGTCAAAATGATACAGAAGCTGTGCAAGGAAAAGCTCCAGATTAGTCACACCTAATGTCATGCCTGGGCATATCCTTTTTCCTGAACCAAATGGAGCATATTCGCAATGATTTCCCTTGTAATCTATTGGACTATTTTCGAACCTTTCTGGGTAGAATTTCTCTGCTTCACTCCAAATTGTTGGATCCCTGGAAATTGCCCACACATTCACCAGTGCCTTAGTTTTTGGATAAATGTCATATCCGTTAACCTTAGTTCTTTCTCTGCATTCTCTTGGAATTAAGGGGATTGCTGGATGTAATCTCAGAGTTTCCTTGATCACTAACTTCAAGTATTTTAGTTGATTAAGTCCTGCTTCGTCAACAGTTCCCTTTTCCCCAAAAACTTCCCTTACTTCTTCTTGTGCCTTCTTCATTGCTTCTGGGTGCCTAATCAATTCTGATAGTGCCCATTCTGCAGTTTTTGAGGATGTGTCACTTCCAGCCCCAAACATATCCTGAAACAAAGACTTGGTTAGCTATTATGGAATTATTTGTAATTGTCTAACTCAAATCCTGAAGCTAACGTGGAGGAAGATTATCCTAGTTATTATAAAGAATACTTTCCTCCAAAATGTATACTAACCAGAATAGCTCCTTTGATACTGTCATCGTTCAAGGGGACTTCAAGATCCCCTTTTTCCTGAAGATCCAAAAGAACATCTAAAAGATTATCCGCTTCGCCTCGATGATCGTGATCGCCACTACTCCTGCTGGCTTTGTGTTCATTTATGATGTCTTCAAGCAAACGATCTGCTTCTCGATGCAAACTCTCAAGGCTAGACTTGTCTCCACTAATGTCATGAAGGAATTTAGCGGAAGGAAACACATCAGCAACACTGAAACCTCCTCCTGCAGCAACTACACCATCGATGACTCTCAAAAGAGCTTCTTGATCTTTGCATTTCTTACCTATGGAGGTTCTCAACATAATGGAATTAGTTAAAGCAAACAGCTTATCAGTAAGGTTAACTGGTGTTCCTGCTTTGGAATAAAGGAATTTGATGAACTCTGAAACCTCTTCTTCCCTGACTGATCTGAACGATTGAACGCGTTTAAGACTAAGCAACTCCAATGTGCAGATTTTTCTCATTTGTCTCCATTCATCACCATATGAACGGAACACAATATCCTGACGATTATAAAGAACAGTTTCAGCAACCAGGACTGGTGGTCTTTCAGCGAAATTCACATCCTGAGTTCTCAGAACTTCTTTTGCTGCTTCAACTGATGAAATTACCACTGCCGGAACTTCACCCAGTTGAATGCTCATAACAGGTCCATACGTTTTTGCCAAATCTCTAAGGCGACGATGAGGAAGATCTCCAAGCAGCTGGTGAATGTTACCTATCAAAGGCAACTTCCATGGACCTGGAGGAAGAGTGGGGTTGTCGTCGTTGTCCTCCTCCGGAGTGGAAGTGGACTGATTTACCTATCAATTCATGTTAAAAATTGAACATTAATCGAAACATTTATCACAATTAAATACCACATAACAATTAGAGGAAGGTAAATAAATGTGAAAAGAATAATCACCACTTTGAACTTTACAAGCTAGACCGAACATGCATCAGTGTTAGAGAAATGAAGAAAATTCTACATTAATTATGGGTAAATTAGAAAAATTATAGTTCATAATAGTATAATTAATCTGCAATAGAGATGAAAAAAGAGGATGAGCCCATCTTTACATTATAAATTAATAAAATAATAAATTTGATTAAGCGAAAGAAGCTTGAATTTTTGAGTGGCCAAAAAAAAAAGGATAATTTGGAAATAGATTGACTGAGTTTCAAGAAAATGCCACTGGTTTTGCTGCAGAATTTCTTGCTTGCTCAATTAGATCTTCATTATTCATCATACATCCTTGAGGGATATTGTTTCACTTCACACAATTAAATTTACAGATGATTAAAGAATTTGTAAGATCATTATGCATTGAAAAACAGAGTAAAAAAAATAAAAAAGAACTCACAAATTGATTGGAGGCCAAGGTAGGAAAGCGATTGCCCCGAACAGCAGGAGAAATATCAGCCAGCAGACGAACAGCAGGCAGCAAATTCGGTGATAAGCACGGCTGTGTTGGTGATCTAGTTGCTGACTTAGCCGAAGAAATGAAAGGCAAACCGCCGGGTTTGGTTAACAATGGATGAAAATTTTGCTGGTGCAAATTTGCTTGTAAAAATGGTTGCAGATATAACATATTTGGAAAGTTGATTGAGAAAATGCTAATAATTAAACTCAGACGATGAGTCTAAGGATTTTATAGATCAATTTATTTCTATCACCATAATACACACGTTTTTAAATAGTGAATTTCGCCGTCGGTATATCAATTATGTAAATTATAACAATTCAGTACTCTAAATATTATTTGTAATACAAAAGTACTTTAATTATATAAATCGTAATAATGCAGTACCTCAAATATTATTTATAACACAAAAGTATCTCAACTTTTATTTTGTAATTAAATAGTGCTTCTATTTTCAGCTATGAATGCTCATTTAACATTGTGCTTGGAAAAAACGCTTTTCGGAAAAAAAAAATTTGTATTTTTAACTTTTTAAGTTTTGAAAACTGTTTTTAGTAGATACAGATAAATAGATATTTTTTCCAGAAGCATATTTAAAAAAACAATTCATAAAAAATTAGTCAATTAAATCATAAAATTCAAAATCTACTTTATGTTATAAAATAAAAATTGAGATATTTTTGTGTTATAAATAATTTTTGAGATACTGAATTATTAAAATTTACATAATTTGAATACTTTTATAATATAAATAATTTTTTAGATATTAAATTATTACATATTATATAATTAAAAGGTTGTATATGAAATTCACATGTTCTTAAAATGTGAAATACATACCCAATAATGCATATCACATGCTTTGGCAGCGAAGGAATATTAAATTTAAGATATTTCTGTTTTTTCAATTGAAAACATCTATTTGGCAAGTTGGTTTCTGAACTCTGGTCAAACTTGGCCTGCGCTTCCCGCATAATTTAACTGATGAATTTTGCTTGTCTATCATTAGTTTAAAGAAGATGGGCCATTTTCTAGAGAAGACATAACACGGCACACCGGAATTCAAAAGTTTTTTCAATTTTATTGATAATATTTTTGAGTTTTTGTTTTAATCCGCTTTTTTTAAATATTAAATTTACTGTATATTTAGTTTTTTTATTTAATTGTAACATAAAATAAAATGGTTATTTTTTGTATTTTTAATATGGATTAAGAACTTATTTAATTTATATAATCACCAATTGTCTTTATATATTTATTTATTTATTTTCAATTAATTAGCAAACAAAATATATAATTTTATATTTAATTATCAAATTAACTTTAGATAAACTTTAATTACCAAAAAAAAAATATATAAATTTGTATTTAATTAACTTAATTAAAGGTTATTTATTTTACTAAACGGTAACCTTTTGGTAAATATCGAGTAAACTTTTAATAAATATTAGGTAAATTTATGGTGAATATTTGGTAAATCTTAGATATTCATTTGATAAACATTGTATAAATCTTTAGTAAATTTCAAATAAATTTCAAGTAAATCATATGTAATTTTAATTTTTATTAATTTTTTTTTAAAGATTTAGTAAATCTTGAGCATAATTTGAATAAATTTTAAATAAATCTTTGATAAACCTTTTGAAACTTTAATTTTTATTAATTTTATGGTAAATTTTGAGTAAATTTTTGGTAAATTTTGGATAATTTTTTGCTAAATTTTGACGAATCTTAAGCAAAACTTGTGTTACTTCACTTTTTATTAATTTTTTTTTTGTAAAGATTAGATAAATCTTATAGGTAAAACTTGAGCAAATATCGGATAAATTTTTGTAAATTTTGAGTAAATCTGATGTAATTTCAATTTTTCTTTTTTTTTAAACATTAATTATAAATTGAGTAAATTTTAATTAAATTTTGATAAACCTTTTATAACATTAATCTTTTTTAATTTTGAAATAAATATCTGATAAATCTTAAATTTTGGTATTTTTATAATTTTTAAGCACCATTGGTATTATTAAAAAACATTAGTTGAAAAAATTTTATAAAACTGTATTTTAGTTATTATTTAATCGTTTTTTCCCATTTTGATAAATAGCCCGTTTCTAAAAGAACCAACCCATTTGTCAATAAACGGAAATGGTTTTTAGATTGAAAATAGTTTTTGGTCTCGGTAAAAAGTAGAAATTTAAAAAACTTTTTATTTTAACCGAAATATACAATCACACTTTACATAACATACAAATATATTTTGCACTGTAACTTTTATAGATAATATCAATTTGCTAGTATCATCCATAATTTTTAGAACAAAATAAAAAAAATAAAAAGGTTGAAACAAACTTTTAAAATCGAGTTTACCAAAATACAAACCAAGCAATCAAATAAAAAACTTGAGTTGTCTTTGATGAGACTCTTTTACTAGTCCAAGATGTATGATCACTAAAATTCTTTTCCTCTATTTTTCTTCTCAAGAATAAGAGATTTTTATTTTTTATTTTTTTTTCTCTCTTCTTTTTCTTTCTCCCTTCTTGCCTTTCATGTTTGTTTCTCTCTCTTTAGGGTTATTCAACAACTAATATCTATAAGTTTTTTTATTTGTTTAGCTTAGACAAAGAGATAGATGTTAATTGTTTATCCAATAATGACCAAGTAAATGCCAAAATTGCATTAATGTTAATTGCATGGTGGAAAGGCAATGTGGCGCAAACATTAATTATTTATTGTAAAGTGACATATAGAGAAGGATGGTGAAAGAATTAATATCACATTAATCATGATAATTTCTTTAATATACCATAGTGGTTAATTTAATTAACAACTTAATTAAATTATGATAATTTTAATTAACACTTTAATTAAAATTATATAGGATAAATAGTTAAAATTAACCAATATTAATTTTAACTCAAAAAATATAAGAGATCATTTCTAATTTAATTCTTAATTAAATTAATCCATACATCATAAATATTGATTAGCCAAATAATTTAATTTGGATGTGACTTATAAGGTCAATTATTTTATTGAAATGGAAATATAATATTAATTCCTTAATATTATATTGGACACTATTTCTGAATTCTTCGTATACCTGAACACATTAAATATCCTTCTGGAATTTTTCTTTTAATTACCGATAAAATATCAAATATTAATTTGATCTCTAAGTCATAATATTAAGTCATCTCGTTATAATACCGATATTAATTAGAGCTACAGTGTGTCAAATTCTATTGTTCAATATACTAATGAGTGATAATTTGTATTCTGATTAAAATAAAACTTATCATTATTAGTCTAACTAATAATATCGAACTCACATCAAATAAGTCATATTTCTCATAACCAAAAATTTTTTTTATTAGAACTAAAATATCAACTTTATTAGGATATTGCACTGATACTGTAAGGTAACTAGTCCTATTATTGGTAATTTCATATCTTACTACATGACTAACAGTGGTGACTACAGGCCGGATTACCAAGTGTGGATAGCCTAGTATAAGGCAAAAGCACTTCCACAGCCACCAATAAAAAGACAATCTTGATATCTCAAGTTAAAGAACTTTGAGTCATAAAAAACTCATATATTATGACCAAGATAATAATTGTTGACTTCGAGTACTACCTGTGCAGTTATTATCAAACGTCGTTGTTCGGTACTCTTAAATCTTTAAAAAGCTACTGGTTTATCTAGATATCATTATATAATGGAAAATGAAATTTTTTCTCAAAATAAGTCATGTGATAATCTATAGTTTCAATAAATATCCAATTTACTATTATTTTTTTGTTATAAATATTTTTAAAATCATTTTTTATCAGATATATTTATTTTATTATTGTCAATAACTTGATAATAAATTTGTTTTTTTAGATAATTAAAATGACATATATTTCATAATATAAAAGTATTAATATACAAACTGTATATTTTATTTATAACCATTATGACATATTATTTAATATAAAAAAAATTGAATGAATTATTACCTACACACTACCGATAATACATACCACTCCTCAATGTGTGTGTGTGTGTCCGTGTATTTATCATGTTAAACTATTTTGAAGCGAGGCGTTCCCATATACACGTACTCTGTTAGAGTGTCAGTAGAGTTTTTTTAATTATATATATATATATATATAGAATTTCTAAAATGCATCCGGTGTAATTTACATCGGGTGCCTTAAAACCGTTGGATTATAAACTTTTAATCTCATCCGTTGATAATAAATGGTTGAAATTAAAAGTTGATAATCTAATGGTTTTAAAGCACCAAGTGTAATTTACACTCGGTGTACAAGAGAAGCTCTCATATATATATATATATATATAAACGTGAAATCAAACCAACTTCAGGCAGCATTTTATTACGTTAATGTTGAGAGAAAACTGTAACAAAAAAATTCTCCAACAACAGCTAGACCAAGACATATTTATTCTAAATAAACTTCGGCAAGTTGAAGAGAGGAATTGGTGCTCTTCATTGCCTATCATAAACATCACTTGTGTATTTTAGATTCAAGACTTTGGGTTTTGTTGATTTTTCATTTTTAATCGCGGTTACTTTTCAAAATATTTCACTTAATAGAGGTGTTTGAGATTGCTGTTGAGGGGTTTTAAAAGTAAATTTTAAAATTTTTTTAATTTAATTAATTAATTTTTTTTAATTTTTTATAAATTTTTTTTTAAATATATTTTTGAAAAAAATATCTATTTACTTATTTTTACCAAAAATTAGTTTTCAAAATCCTTTTCTTTTTCAAAAATCATTTTTTCCAAACGGAATGTTAAACATAACAATGAACAAGCAATCTGTTGATGGACTGGTATATGCTGGTTAATTAGTCCACATACCAGTCCTAATTTTTAATTTGTAATCGTATTAATTAGCAGCCCTTTTAATTTAACTGGTCATTATTTTTTTTAAACTGGATTTGACTTGTGATTATTAAATCAATAAAAGTTTTAATACATTACATCTAGAAACAAGCTTTTAAAAAAATTAACTAAGAACTTTCATATTTTTTGATAAAAATATTGTTTGAAATAATAATTTGAAAATCACAGACATTTTTATAAAAAAATCATTAGATTATATATAAAATTCTAAAAAATTCACATAAAAAATATTTCTAATATAAAAAAATTATGTATTATTATACAATAATATTTAAAATTTACATAATATCGAATGAACGAATATTATCTCAAACCACATAAGATTTATTGTTAATTTTATAAAAATTTATTTCTAACTATCAAAATTAAAATATTAAAGGGATTATGTGTATTAATTTCTCAGAAATAATTAAGATGCAACTCATCAATTCTACTTTATCCTCTAGCTATTAGCTCAATAGCCCATCAACTATATACTAATCATGATAAAAATGAAAATTTTTTAGACGAATATTCAATCTCTATATAATGTACAAAAAATGTTTATCCTCTAGTATATAATAGAACAAATATCATATTAAATTCTGAACTTTGTGGATTTTTACAATTATATTCAATTTTATAAAAAATTTATTAAATTATATAAACTTTCTATTTAATAACAAATCTAGCATTGTATTACAGAAATACATTCTGAACCTAGTTGACATGTTGTTTGATGTAGTTGGCATGTCATCTGACATGTCATTTAAACAATTCACATACACTCCAAACCTAGTTGAAATGTTATATGGTATAGTTAGCATGTTACTTGATATGTCATCCAGATAATCCATGTAAACGTCAGTTAGGTTCAGAGTGTTGTTCCATAATACCAAAATTAGATTTGTTATTATGGAGTGTAGTTAAAATGTCATATGGTATAGTTAGCATGTTACTTGATATGTCATTCAGACAATTTATATAAGCGTTAGTTAGGTTAGGAGTGTAGTTCCATAATACTGAAACTATATTTGTTATTAAAATTAAAATTCATATAATTTAAATAAATTTTTTATAGAATTAGGTATAATTGTGAAAAATGTACAAATTTCAAAATTTAATGTGATATTTATCTTTTATATATATATATATATAGTTATTATATAATTATTAAATAATAAATTTATATTTATTAAATAATGAATCTATAATTGTTAAATAATAAATCTACAATTATTAAATAATGAATCTACAATATTTATTTAGTAATAAATCTACTATTGTTAAATAATGAACCTACAATTATTTAGTAATAAACTTACAGTTGTTAAATAATGAATATACAGTTGTTAAATTATGAATTTACAGTTATTAAATAATGAATCTACAATTATTTAGTAATAAATCTATAATTTGTTAAATAATGAATATATAATTGTTAAATAATAAATCGAGAGTTTTTTTAATACCGTTAACGGAAAATGAAAATCAACGCTTTTTTTATGCTACGTATGTGTGAATGATCCTTTGGCGAATGGACCTTTGGCCTATACAGCTATATGAACTTAGATCTACAGTATAATAAGTTATATAAAATAGGCTGGGCCGATAGCCGTAGGCCGAAACTCGAAACAACGTCCGAGGCCTAATTTGGATTATTTGACGACCCAATTCGGCCTTAGCTATTTAATGGTTTGAAAGATTTTGAAGCATTTTCAAAAAAGGAAATTATAGAAATCGGAAATTGTGATCGTAAATAAGTTTGGAATAATCCTTAACTAAATTCAATTTATATTTTTATTTATTTATTAAGCGTTATAATTTTAGTTATTAATAATAAATTGCAAATAAAAATAATTGTTGTAATTAATTAATTTTATATTTTGAAAATAAAAATCAATATTATTATATTATAACAGTATGTTATTAGCTGGGTTTATAAATAAATATTGCATACATAAAAAAATAAAAAGCCTTTGAAATAAGTAATTTTCCTAATAAAAAGTTTAATTGTTTTTTTTTATGGAAAGGTTGAAGTCATAAATAAAAAATGCACTAAATTATTCCGACTAGATTAATATAACTGTAACGTTCACTTTATTTTCTCTAGCTCAAACTTATTAAAATAAAAATAAAAGAGCATAATAAGGTTTATATATCCAAATGGATCAATCAAAGCGATAAAACTCACAACCTCTGTAATATACAAACTTCATAAATCCAGCTTGAGAGGTTTTCTCCATGCTCTCTTTGCAACAGTAATCTTATATCTTTTATTTGCTTTAGGAGTCTGCTTCCACACAATAATTGCTTATCTTTTGCCTTTGCTTCATCTGCCATGACAAAGACCTACTAGGTTGATTAGCTGTGGTGGCCTCCTTAGGTTCTGCCAACACAACATTTATTTCTTTGTGGGCCTGATTATGGAAAACTTTAGTGTCATTAACATTTTTATGTATTTTAGCAACAACATTATGATTCATGTGCAACTCTTCATCAGCTATAATGTTATTATCTTTATTGGCAAGACTATTTTGCTCCTCATCATTATTGATTTCATCATCCGTTTCCATGAAGCTATTATACCTCTCGTCATTTTTACTTACACTAGAGATATTTAAAGGAGTAAGGAGTTCTATGTTTGAATGTGCTAGAAAACAATAAGAAAATAAGGAAAATTGTTAATTCAATATTAAAAAACAGTAGAAAATGGAAAACCAATCTGAGGCATGTGTAGCACACAGTTTTCTTAAAACAAATTCGCCTCCTACACGGGTATTTAGGATAACCGGCATTTGTCTTTCAGGATACAACAGATTCCAAGTAGTTGTTGAACACACAATACCTATTTACAGCGAACTTTGCTTTGTCACAACCTCTATCACTTGAAAAGAAGAAGGAAAAGAAATAAAGAAACAATTAAAGTATGCTCTTTTCGACCTTTTAAAATTCAAGGCTAAACCACCTATTTATACTAGATGGATGAGACAATGAATTAATTGTGATTAATTTTCTTTAAAAACTGCTAATAATGTCTTTGTAACTCTCAAATAATGGTGAAATTAATCTTTGAAACATCAGAAATTGACATTCCAAAAGACAGAATCCACACGGGCGTGGCAGAATGCCAACCCTGTGGATCAACACGGGAATGTTGCCAAATTTTCCAGAAATAAAAAAAATAATTTGAAAAAATTGGGCTTGTTCAGGATCACGAGATTTTGGACCAACATTCGTATACGCAGATCGCGCACCCACGCATTAGCCTATCCCCGCCCATGGATTTTCACCCCCCCTGCGCCTGAGCGCGCGAGAGAGAGCTTTCCATTCTACTTTTCTTACTCATGTAAGAATGCATCTCTATATATAAACACAAGTCCAATTTCAAATATTAGTGATGTGGGACAAACTCTCACTCATTTTTCACATTTAAATCTCTTTATCAAGGAGCTTACTTTGAGCTTCAATTTCTATTCACACATTTTCCATTTTGAGCATATGAATACATTAATTCATAGTCCTCATATCAAAAAATATATATCTGGGTCTTTTTTCCAAAACCGAGTTGTGTGACCCACCCGAATAATCCTCTCAAAATGGCTCATAATCACAATATTTCCAACAGAATGATGTTCCCCTATTCACGTTTCTTGGGGGCTTACTGCTGCTAATAAAGGAAGATTAAATTGCAAAGTGTTGAAGGCAATGTTAACAGGTACACCTGATTCTGTAGAAGCCTTCACTTTCCATTTCTTCTTCACTTTTATCTTTGATTTCTTAGATTCCTCCCTCCTATTCATACAACAGTCATTAGGTTAGTGTCCTATGTTCGAATAAATACTACAAAAAAAAGGCAAATTTTTATAGATAACATTAATAAAAAAAAAAACTTTCCAACTCTTTCAATCATGAGATTGTTAAGAAGATTTTGAAAAATATCAACATCAATTAATAGTCTAGCATAATATCCGAAAGCACCAGAAGTTGTAGCATTATCTATCCAAAGTGGATTACCAATACCCTTTGCTATGTCAGCTAAAATTTGCAGATGCCAATATTCCCATGGCAGTATGTAAAATCTTACCCAAACTTGCACATGAGTGGATTTTTTAGCATACGGATCAAAATCCGGAGTCCAGCATTGAAGGTTAAGAATGTTTAATTTGAGAATAATTGAATCTCTTTCCCAAATATGGTTTTTATCTTTCAGAGAAGATAGATTGATTTGAAAATATCCTCTCCCCAACAATATCAATCTCCAATCATTGCTTAGACTCCACATAGATGATAATCATATTTTGATGATTCTTTGTGCTCTATGCTTACAGCTTTAGCTCTTAATCTTCTTTTAATATTTGATTTTGGAATCATAGAGAGATTGGGCAGAGTAGTTTGATTAGGGTATAAATTGTTGAAAGGAAGTGAGGTGATTAGAATACTTAACATACCAAATAATCCCTCCTAAATGAAATTGAAAATTAATAAAATCATATTGTAGCAGCCAAATTGTCAACCACCTTTACTCCGCTGTCCCTATAAAGTAGGTTTAAAATGTAGTGACAATAGAAACAAACCGCCTTTATATTTTCTCTTTTTGTAGTGGAAATTATATATTGACGAAGGTATTATCGTCACTGTTGATGGAACATTTAGTGATGAAATCACAATATGTCAAATATTTTTTACCATGCATATACAGTGATGATCTATGTGATGATAAAATTTCATCAACAAAGTATTTTTGTGATGAAAATTGAATTTTATATGACAATTTTTAGTGTCATTTTTTGTAAAATTTATCGTAGTGATCTAAGCTTTAATTCCTGAAGTTTCCAAAGGGTGTAGCACTTTGCTAAAACCAAACGAGCAATCAAAGCATTTTGACAGGCTGCAATTCGTTGATCATAAAGCTGCTGATTAATCTTGGTGGGTTTAATTAAAGCCTCCATTGTTGATAGCTTTTGGAGAAGAGTCCAAAACTGGGGTAGGATCCTGCACAACCAATGCGAATGATTTCTTTCGGTTTGTTTTTCAGCAGGGAAAACAAACTTATCACGATGACTTGGTTCCTTGGATATTGAATTTTCTTTCAAAGCAAGATGAAAGAACAATTTTTTGTGGCTCAAATAGCCTATAGCTAGTAGAGAGAATCCGCCAGCCGAAGGCCAGCCCGAGGGCAAAAGAAAAACTCTAGGTCGGCAAGGGAGAAAAAACTCTAGCGACCTAAACTCTAAAATGTTTAATTAATTTTCCGCAGGAAAGTTCAACTTAATTGGACATTGAATTTACATATAAAATAATGATAACGTTAACTGAGGAGGAAGTTGATTTGGATGGCTATAGGGTAATAATTAATTTGGATGTGGAGATGATGACGGAGTGACATGGACATTATGAAATCGGCGACAGCACTCTAAAATTGACTCCCTTCGTATATCTTATCAGTTATACTCATCATCTGAAACTAACAGTATAAACAGCAAAATTATTAGGTAGATTATGCGTTATCTGTTGATTAATCTAATTTTATAATAATATATAAGTATATTGTATTTATATCAACTATAATAAAAATAAAATAACTAAATACATATATGATTGGGTTAGTTTACAAATAATATATAATAAATTAAATTTATCAACAAATTAATATAATAA
Organism: Balakata baccata; assembly: GCA_949630135.1. NCBI lineage: Eukaryota > Viridiplantae > Streptophyta > Magnoliopsida > Malpighiales > Euphorbiaceae > Balakata > Balakata baccata. The sequence continues at coordinate 53,143 of CATIWF010107976.1, forward strand.
AGGGAAACTGTTTAAGGAAGAATTATGTTTAAAATCTGATCATCGATTTACCTTCGACAATAATAATATTAAGTTTTCTTGTGAAAAAAGTGCACTCATCCACGGATTAATTTTTTATTCTTTAATTTAGAGCTTTAAAATATTTGGGTTATCGGTCTAATCTAATCTCCATGAAATTAATGTGTCATATATGACACGAATTCTTTTGTTTTATAACATTAAGCAAACGACAAGATGGTGGCTTGCTAATTACTCTATTAATCAAAAAGGAATATTCTTATTTTGAATAGATAATGTACAATTAAATTTAGTTTCTTTAGTCGGATTTTTATGCTGACTTATTAATCCCAATATCATAAACTATATAAATTAATTGATATGTGTCCTAATTAATGTTTCTTTTATTAAATTATTATTTTAAAATAAATTCCTTGAAATTTATTCAAAAATGCAAATTGATACTGCTATTCTCCTTTAGAATTGTATATTATTTATTATGGCTATATTTTTGGATGTAACTTTAATTAACAGATGCATCACATATTTAATCAATTATGAATATGGGACGTTAACGATAATTAATTTATGTGTCTTATGAAAAAAATAAGAAGAAAAAAAAAACAGCTTCTGGGTTTTGTTTCTTTTGCTTTGAATAGAGATAGATGCCTTCATATATTTTGTTATAAAAATGTCGTAGGCTGCGCGCCAGAAGCTAGATTGTGGACTATCTGATGGCAGAGCAGATGCCAATAAAATAAATGAATTGCACATGATAAATAGACTAACATAAAAAAGATTGTTTTCAATCTTGTTTATCTTATTACGAATAATTACATTAATATAATCCAACACCACAATTATTGGATTCGGCTACACGAAAATCCGGTCCAAAAAAAAAAAAAAAAATCCCTATATATATAACTCGTTGATTTAGCCCTTCGAAGGCCATATTCATAACTGAAGTAAAATTTATTAAGCAGTAGGCTTTGTCTTCCTTTTTAATTTCTCAAACTTTATTTATTTTCGGTCCATGTTTTAGCAGATGAAATCAGAGATGAACGGAAATTATTCAGAAGACACAACCAGCAGCAAGAGGTAAATTTCAGCAGCAGTTAATGATAAATTAAATGAATGAATAAAATCAGAAAATTTTGTTGAATTAATTCTTTTATGAACTTTTCACTGATGCAGGCTAGAAGGAAAGGTAGCAGTGATAACCGGCGGAGCAAGTGGCATAGGAGCATGCACGGCGAAGCTTTTTGTCAAAAATGGAGCCAAGGTGGTGATTGCAGATGTCCAAGATGAGCTTGGACATAATCTTTGCAAACAAATCGGATCAGAAGATGTTGTGAGCTATGTCCACTGTGATGTAACATCAGATTCCAATGTCAAAAGCATCGTCGATTTGGCAGTGTCCAAGTATGGGAAGCTGGATATCATGTACAGCAATGCTGGGATTTCAGGTGGTCTTGATCCCAGGATTTTGGCGACAGAAAACGATGATTTCAAAAGGGTGTTCGAAGTGAATGTGTTTGGGGGGTTCTTAGCCGCCAAACATGCAGCCAGGGTAATGATTCCTGCAAAACAAGGCTGTATCCTTTTCACTTCCAGTAATTCAGCAGCAATTAGCTTCCCAGGTCCCCATCCTTATGTTACCTCAAAACATGCACTGAATGGTTTAGCCAGGAACTTGAGTGCTGAGTTGGGGCAACATGGGATTAGAGTTAATTGCATTTCTCCATTTGGAGTTGTGACCCCATTGTTAGCAGCTTCTTTTGGAATGAAGGATGTTGATGCGGAGGTAGCTAAGAACTTCATTCATCAGACTCTTTCTTCTGCTGCTAACTTGAAAGGGGTCACTTTAGAAACTGAAGATGTAGCCCACGCAGCTCTTTATTTGGCAAGTGATGAATCTAAATATGTCAGCGGCTTGAATCTTGTTGTTGATGGAGGTTATAGCATCACCAATCCTTCCATTAACATGGCATTACAGAGCTTAGCCTCTTCTTGAGCTCATGCCCTTTTGCATCTGTTGGCTGTTGAATTGAAATTATAAGTTATTTCTCTATAATAAATTTCCCATGTATTAACTCTTTCTCATTATCAGAATAACGATTCACGGTCTTAATTTGCTTCAGTTTTGGATCATTTTGATTTGAAAATTGTCCAATTAACTAAATTTAAGCTCACTTTGAAAAATCTCAGGTTTGATGCTAATTTCCAATCCAAGGAACAAAACAAAACCTTAATTCTGCATTCTACTTATTTTGACTTTGAAAATTTATTGGAGCACTGAAAATGGGAAGAGAATTCTAGTACAGTTAAATGGTCGCCGAATAATTATCTTTAAGATGACTATCTTTTCCGTCGCCAGAGACTACTAAAGGCATCGTCAGTGGGGTTGATAGGAATATAAAGATAGCTATAGGATTACAGCGATTGAGTTAGCAGATCTAGCGACGAATTTCCTCCTTCGCTAGAGCTCCCTTTTATTTCCTACGTGAATTAATGTTTGGAATATTTTATGTTTCGATTTTAAGGACCTATTTCCCTTATTATATATTTTATTATTATGTCAACGTATATATGAAATTTGGAATATAATTAAAACGGCAAGCCCACAAACACAAAACACTACAACTAATAGCTAGATAGTAATAATAAATATTGGTTTGGAAAATTATGATCCTAGATTGATGCTTGATGATGGGGGCGCCTGGTAAAAATTCATATTCAATTAATAATTGTCGAAAAAATAATTCTAGATTAAACTCTAAATAATTTTTCAAAATTTCATTTGAAAGTTTGTTAAAAGAATTTAAAAAATTTAAATCAATTCAGTTATAACAGTTGAATCGCAAATTGATTACCAATTAATTTGAATAATTGTCCGGTCTGCAATTTTAATAACATTTCGAAGTGCAGCTTTTATTTACACTACGATGAAAAGGCTTATAGGTGGCGAAAGATTTCGTCACTATAACCATGAAAATGTCGCTAAATTTAGCGCTAAGACTTTTCGTAGCCATTGTGATCCATGGATAAAGAGTATTTGTGACGAATTAGGTCAATTGTCGCCAAAAATATCTTTTAACAAAAACGTCGACTAATGTATACATTTTAGTGGACGAGTATTCCGTCGTCAAATGGTATAAATTATTGTCGTAAAATGTATCATTCATCGAAAAAAATCGCAAAGCTAGGAACTCACGCGATCAATATTTAACAGCGTTTGGAAAATTTCACCCCACTTAAATTTTTCGTCGCTATGTATCAATTAAGTGTCAAATTTTCCGCCCCAAGTTAATTCGCTAAATTAAATAAATTCTGCTATGATTCCTATAAGTGGTCGTCTAAACTCGACTAATAAGGACAAAGTTTATTTGGTAGCAATCGTCCCATTTTTGCCAACATAGAAATCTTTCATAGAGTAAGCTGGAGATACTTCTTTCGGTTTAGATAGAGGCGGACCTTATTTGGCTGATGCAGCCCTGACTAAGTTGTAGTCACTTTCAAAACAACCGAAACAAAGTCCACTTGCAACCCTGACTAAGTTTCTTGGACTTACTTGACCAGTGACTTGCATTGCAGTCCACGATACACACACACACATATATATATGGGAAAATAATGCGAACTTTCCTAGCAATGGAAACATGTGGAAAGCAAAATAATCTATAATTTTCTGAACCTCCAACTCCAACCCACCACCAAAATAGTGTAGAAATCATAAGAGACAAAAATGGTGCAGATGAACTAAACTCCAAACCCAACATCAATTTGGAGTAGAAAATGGCGTTTTGCATAGTGTTACACGAAATTTGGCGTGGCATTGTAACCATGCCATTTCATATTTTTCTTAAAGAAAATTGTTAATTGGATCCATAGTAATTTTTAGTTTTTTTTAATATTATTAAATAAAAATAAGTAGCATTGGATGAATATGTTAAAAGAAAATGATTAGGATTTATTTTACAAAGTACAAATTAGTTAAATTGCATCAAAGTAAGAAAAAAGAATATAAAATATTTTTTTTAGAGAAAAAAATGGTGTTATGAAAGTTTGCATTGGAGATGGGCTGAGCTTTAACATCTTTGATGTGAATGATATATATATATATATATATATATATATATATATCTAATTGAAGCGGAAAAAAGATGTAAAACAATATAAAAAGGAAGGAGAGAATATAAAATGGAACAGTTGAGTTCATGAGTATTATTTTATTTGAATTTCAATATCCGTCTATGTATGACATTGACAATACAATTAAACCACAGCAAATACAATAATAAATTATGACATTTCCATCCAAAATTAACGATCTGGAATGTGATTGGGAAGCTCTTATTAATAAAACTACATTTCCGATCTTGATTATTTATTTAATATGTTGCTAATTATAAGGAGTACTGAATGAAGTGGGGATCAAGAATGAGGTCGGTTTTTCTTTTCAGTGCACCACCAAATGCTTCAGTCATATCTAGAGTGTCCACTCCTCCATCAGGAAGTTTCCAATCAAAATGATATAACAGGTTTGCCAGGAAAAGCTCCAGATTGGTTACCCCCAATGTCATGCCAGGACATATTCTTTTTCCTGCACCAAATGAAATTAGTTCAAGGTTTGTACCCTTATAGTCAATGGAACTCTCTTCAAACCTTTCCGGCCAAAATTTCTCAGCTTCACTCCAAACATTAGGATCCCTTCCAATTGCATATGCATTCACTACCACCTTGGTTTTGGGATGAATATCGTATCCATCAACCCTTGTTTTTTCCCTGCATTCTCTTGGAATCAAGGCCACTGCTGGATGTAATCTCAGTGTTTCTTTGACAACCAACTTCATGAATTTTAAGTCTTGAAGTCTTGATTCATCCACCCTTCCCATTTCTCCGAACACTTGCCTCACCTCGTCTTGTGCTTTCTTCATTGCCTTTGGGCTCCTCATCAGCTCTGACATTGCCCATTCTGCGGTTTTTGAGGATGTGTCACTCCCAGCCCCAAACATTTCCTGCAACATATATATATATATTATTTTTTTTTTTTTAAATTACTTAAATCTTGATGATCAACTGAGGAGCTAATTTTATATTACTTCAAAACTTTGATTTGGATGTTAATTATATATAATTAATTACTAACCAGAATGGCTGCTTTGATGCTGTTGTTAATTATATACGCCCTGATGATCTCTGCTTTTCTTGGTGGCTCTTTGTTCATTTATAATGTCTTCAAGTATGTGGTCTGTTTCTTGATGCAACTTCTGGAGCCTAGGCTCTTCTCCACTAATGTAGTGGAGGAATTTAAAGGAAGGAAACACATCGGCCACACTGAAACCTCCTGCTACCTCAATCACATCGTCGATAATACTTAAGATAGCTTCTTGGTTTTGGCATTTCTTACCAATGGAGGTTATTGCCATGATAGAATTTGTTAAAGCAAACAGGGTCTTTGTAAGGTTGACAGGGGATCCTGCTTTGGAATGAAGGTGTTTGTTGAAATTTGTGACCTCTTCTTCCCTCACTGATCTAAAAGATTGCACTCGTTTGGCGCTTAGCAATTCCAAAGTGCAAATTTTTCTCATCTGTCTCCAGTGATCTCCATACGATCCAAATATAATGTCCATGCGATCGTGAAGCACCATTTTTCCAGCCAAAATAAGAGATCGTTCAGCGAACTGTACATCCTGAGTTTTCGGAACTTCTTTGGCTGTTTCTGAGGAAGAAATGATGACAACTGGAACTTGACCCAGTTGAATACTCATAATAGGTCCATAGATTTTAGCCAAATCTCTCAGGCGGAGATGGGGAAGCGCACCAAGTAGCTGGGGAATGTTACCTATCAGAGGTAACTTCCATGGCCCTGGAGGAGGGGTTGACTTCTGATCACTGTATTTGTTCCATATCCTTAACAACATGAAAAGGAGAAAGCTTAAGAGCACTGGAAAAGAGAGGATTTGGTGCTCCATATTTCTATTAGATAAGGGTAGTAGAGCAGAAGTAGACTGGTGAATCTTCAATGCCCGGAGTGTATCCATGCAAAACTTTTTATAACAATGCAAATTATTTTGAATAATATTAATTCATGCAAACAGGCAACTTTGAAATTGGTTTGATGGCTTTGTTACTTCCTAGAAATTCTTCAAACACTTTTGTTCATCATGTGAATTTTTTGTTTAATTTAAATTTGACATTTGGATATTAATTTGAAGTAAATGTAAATCAATTTCAAAATTGCAGTAGATATTAATTAAATTACAATTGAGAATTTGATTAGCACTTGACAGCTTAGAGAATAGATATATAAAACATTTGGTGTCAATTATCAAAAATGGAAGAAAATGTATATAGTTGCAAAATAATATTTTTTTTTTTTAAAAAAAAGTTACCCCTCGACATGCCGTTTATAAGACTATTTTAAAACGGTAATTTTTTTTTTATTTTTTATAAATATAATAGAAATTAAATATAATAATTTTAGATATAATAAGAAAATAGAAAATGACTTTACAAAAGAAAAATTAAAATAAGTTTGAAGGTAATGGCTGGAAGTGGATAGAATATAAAGGAGAGCTGGTGATTAGATAAAGGATAATTACTATTTATTCATTAACATAGTTTGACATAATATACTGGTACTCCTTAAAATTTTAAAAATATACAATCTATCTCATTTATTTTATTTCTATTGAACTAAGAGATAATAGTATAATATATTTAAATTTAAGGGATATTAGTACAATAAATCAAACTTATAAAAAAATATTAATATAATATATCAAACTTTTAGGGAATAAACGGTATAATTTACAAATTTTAGGAGATAATAATATATTATATCAAATTAATTGGAATAAATTGTGTATCTTCCAAATCTCAAAAAGTATTAGAGTATTATGTATTTTCTCTTGGATAAAACTAGGTGCTAAGATAAATATATGCATTCAATTTTTTCTTTTTTTTTTGTTCAAACCCAAACTGTTGAATTGATTTCAATTTGAATAATTTTGGTCTATTGTACGAAGAATTAAAAGAAAATCTTACCGATTGGGAGCTCAATAGGTTCTCTAACCATGATTAGTCATGGTAAAGGTGAAAAGTCTTAAATATAATAATCCAATTTCTACAAAGTGTAAAAAAATAGAAAAAGAAAAGAAAAGAAAAGAAAGAAATCTTGATATAGAAGTTTCGATTTCGATTTAAAATAGTGAATTAATGATCATGATTCAGCTAAAATGTGATTAAAGCTATATTAGTTTAAGCCATTAAAATTAAGGGAGTGTTAGAGATAATAATAATTTTTTGAAAGATATTTGGTAATAACAGTTATTTTGAAAAAGTTCGATTTTGCAGAGCTTTTCTGAAATAATTGAAGCTTTTTCTAATAAAATGATCAAACCAACCTCTTTGAAAAAACAAATTATTTATGAAAAATTTTATTAAACCTTTTTGAAACCCTCAGTCTCTGGTCTCAAAATAATCCAAGCTAGAATGTTAAATCAGATATTGACCATTCACCTTCCTCTTCCCTCTGTACGCATTCGACACCATTGTGCAATTTAGCATTAAACAGATGTTGGTATACAGCCATAACACAAAATCACCTTCTTCCCTCGACAAATTTCTCAAAATTCTCTTATTTCTTAAAATGAATTTCTTCAAAACAATTTTCCCAGATGAAGAACCATATTCTCCAAAATCATAATCTCAATATCCAATATTTTGTCGCAATAATGTAGTTAACAGTTTTGGCCTTCATTGTGGCAGTGATTTGATATGAAGATTTTTATGACTAGTTGTGGCAATACGGAAGTCTGCTTCAATGCTACATCTTCTACAAATAATTCGATAAAAGTGAAAATAATTTAAGTAAAGATAAAAAGAGAAAAAAAAAATAATTTTGTAAATAAAATATAAAAATACGTAAAAAGTGAAAATTCCTCAAATTTATCAATAAAAGACCAAAAGCACAAAGCTAAATTAAATTATTTTTCCCTTTTAAATAAAAAATTAAATATCTGATGCGTTGAACTGAACCAACGTCCCAATCAAAAACCGTAGGCTGAAGGACCCTAACCTCAAATGTGGCACCAGCTGAGACTGTGGGCCCAAAATGAGATCTTAAGAAAATGGAAAATGGCCATATGTAATATTTTTTTTTATGCATGTATTGTAATTTTTACATCAATATTTAAAAATTATCGAAACTATATTTTAAAGAAATTAAAATATCTAATTTATTCTTTAAGATAAATTTATCATTTAGTGTTAATCTCACCTAATAAAGAATTCATTTTAGAAAAATTAAATTTCCATTTTAGATATAAACCAGTTCCTTTGATTGGAAGCATTCAAGCATTTATCGATGCTGATGACATTCTCCTCCTCTCTGTTAGAAGGGCATTTATGGTATCAGAGCCTCGTTCGGATTACGGTGAGAATTACTGTATATGGTTATGTTTAGATTGATAACCAAATAAGCGTTTATTCCTCATGGAAACAAACTCTATCAATACTGTTTCCGCTCCGATATCTCTTTCTCCCTCTTCTTCTTTCAAAACTACCTTTGGTAGCAAAATAGATTTTTTTTTATGAACTCCATCACATCCCTGATGAAAAGAAAACCCTCATTACTGAGATTCCTTTTCTCAATCCTTATGATGCCTACAACAGAGCAAAAACTATCTGGAAAACTCACTTCAAGTCTCTTATCCAAAAGCCTAACAAATCTGTCAAGGAGTATGTTCAATCATCCTCTTTTGATCATTGCACTATAAAAGCCACAGGAGAAGAACAATTTGTCTCTCTAGAAATTCTCCCAGAATTTCTACCTATGTGGAAAAAGGAATGTTTCTCTCACCTTCACTTTGGAGCAATCAGGCTTGCTCTTTCCTATCATAGAAGAAAGGGATTACCAGTCTTTGCTTGATTGGCCTTATGGACACTAGATATCTCCAATACCAATATGCTATTATAGGTACTATTGAGACCTCTCTAAATGCTGAGACAGTTCTGTTTACCTTCTATCCAAATTTCAATTTGTCCCTTGAAGATTCTCATGTGCTTTCAGTACTAAAGGTCCAAATCCAGATCACTAGTGCTCCTCAAGTGATGTCAGCTACAACTACTACTCTCCATTACCAGCTGATTTACAGAGTCCAAAATCATGCTCTGAATCTTTCAGTCCCTGTCTCAAATGATGCCTTGTTTATCATAGCAGATGCTCAACATGTACCTACCTGTGTACATATCCCAAGGCAAATCTCCAGAGATGAATTGGTGAAGTTGTTACCAGAAACTTGGGTAACCAACTATGAAAACATTCATAGTACATCTCAGCCAGTTCAAAATATGGAGTCCTGTTTTACGAAAAAAACTGATAGAACTGTTGAAACAAAGTTCATCAAAAACACTGAAGCCAATTCTAGCACTTTAATGTTCGCAACTCAGTTCATGATTCAACCCGATGAAATTGAAGAAGGCTTGCAAGTCATTGCTTTTGATGCTAATGGCAAACCCTGCTACTCAATGTACCAGGGAAAGCATAAGGTGTTAGATATAGACTGTCAATACGAAGACTATCTATATGATTCTTATCATGGAGAATATGAAGATTCTCCTAGAAAACAAAAGAAGAAGAAGCAACCCCATCTAGGTTCTAATAAGATCATGAGATGAAGGTTTGATGATCATGATCCCTTGGTTGGCTCACTGGGACAACCTAGTGGAAATTATGATTATATAGTCAATTACTCTAAACCACCTTCTTTCAGAGCAAAAATGCCAACACCAACCCATCCAGATTGGGATGACCATCCTCAGGAGACTCCTCAACTCCCGGAGCCTCTAGCTCCAGCTCCTCCTCTTCCAGTCTACAACAAGGGTCTAAAATGGCTTAAGGAAAATGAGCCACAATGGATTCCAAAGGCAAATCCTCTTCCTCAACCAATGTTGGTTCCTCCTATCTGTATATTTCAACCAGCTGAAGAAGAATTCCCTACACTCTAAGAAAGTATGACTAACCCAGTAAAGAACATCAAGAGAACTCCTTACGTAAGATCTCCAGGACCAGATGCTTAAGGAAAACCTTGAAAGATTTCAGTAGGAGAATCAGTTTTAAATTGGCAAACAGAGAATGCTTTGGCATATAATTCCACTTTGAGAAGGCTTGAGACAAAGGTGGATAAAGTTTCAACCAAAGTAAATCTTGTAGAGTCCTGACTTGAGATCAAACTTGGAGAAAATCCTAGCATCTTTAGAAATACCATTAGAGAAGATATCCTTGGTATGGAAACTTGTCATCTTTGAGAAAATAATTTAAATAATCAATTACAAGCCTCTTTTTTCCTCGGACTTGTTCAGATCTCTTGTTGACATAGAAGGCCTGACAGGACCAATCTGACTTGGTTGGTTCAATCAATCCTTGTTGCATTAGTTAGGAACATTCTTGAATTACTAGACTTTGATCCTTAGGATTCATACCAAGATGAGTGGCTTTCATTGGATTAATGTCTTCATTCTGCTTGAAGGGTAAAGATATGAAAAATTCAGATATGGTCCATAGTGGGCCAGAACACTTGAGCATAAATTATGCATGACTTTTAGTACAACTGTTTTGAATGAGTTGGGCTTTTAGATCATCAAAATGGGCCACCAAAGAAACTGTGAATAAGTTTGGTGCTGAGGTATAAGGAAGAAACTATTTTCTTAATCTGAGACCCTGACTTTCAATAGACTGTTTAGGAAGTTGGCTGATAACATCGAACCCAATCAAAATATCCTTTTTAGGTAAAGTTGAGCCCAAAACATGAATCTAAATGTAACAATTGGGCAGGAACATGATTTTTATGGGTTTGACAGTGATGAGATTTGTGGAGAAATAATCTCCATCGGCGGCCTTGAAAAGTTGAGTATGGGCTTTCTAGAAGTGGTATGAAAAGAGTTTTGGGTTAGCTATTGTCCTGTAAGCCCCAGTATCAATGAAAGCAATGACTTTAATAGGCTTATCATATTTACTGGTGAAAAGTTGGACCGAGCATGAAGGAATGGGCTGTCTTTTGGATTTATGGAAAAATGATCCAATTTGGTCTCGCGGACCGAGCTCAATCCGAAGGCTTTCTTCTACATCAAAATCACTATCTTCATTTTTTATTCCTATGAAAGAATCATGAGAGACTTCTTCTTCTTCAGAGAATAGGGATTCAATATCTGTTTCTTCAAGATCCAGATCATAAGCATTATGGATATGTTGGATAAGTTGGATGCTTGTTTAGGCCGATTTGGACATTATTTTGCAAAATGTCCCTTCTTACCACTGAGATAGCATCGATCAGTTTTCTTGTATCATTTCTGCTTTCTTTTGAAGAACTTGAACCTTTTTTTTTCCTGTGGGGAGAAGATGAAGACTGTTTGTATTTATTGTAATACACCTTCTTTTTGCAATGCTTGCAATTACAGTTTTTTGTGTCTGCACATTTTATATTGAGGTTTGACTTTTTGCATAAGTAATCCATTTCTTTCTTGTTGCTCCAGAGAAGAGCTTCTTTTATTTGTTTTTTGGTTGAACACAATTCTTCAAGAACCATGAGTATTTTCTGATAGAGTTGAGCCAAAGTCAAATCTTTTAGGGCGATCCCATGTTTGCAAAAATACTTAAGAGTTGTATCTCCCAATTCTTCTGGAACAGAAGAGATAAATTGTTGTTTCAGATTGACATCTCTTGCACCCAATTGATAGTATCTATCACAAATTCTTTGGTAATATGTGTTCAGATATTTTCTCTTTAAAGAACAATATTTTAATTTGTAACATATATGGGAGAATTTAATTTAATTAATTTAAAAAATAAAAATATTAATTTGAGTCACTTTTTTTTTAATTTCAATTCAATTTCCAATGCATAAAAAGTTGTAGTAGAAAAAAATCTAATTAGATAAAGTTTAATTATTTAAATAAAAAAATAAAATTATTATATATTTTTAAAAAAGAGAATAAAAATATAAAATATAAAAAAATATGGAAAAATTTTTATATAAAATATAGAGGATGCTAAGAAAATAATAAAAGGTCCATACTGGTCTGACGTGGCTTTCGACGACCTCGAGGTTGAGGATTTTGGTTCTCTCAGCTGGGGACTACCCGACAAACTCACCTACGTGATTAACAAATTGTCTCTGTTTTTAGTTATAGGCATAGCAATACTATTACACAAATATACTCGAATATATATATTCTTGTTTGTGTCGCTATCATTGAATTAAAAAAGAAATGCAAATCAATTGTCAACTACGATCTCACGTTGATCTTAATGAATTATTTAAATCCCATTCATATTAGTTATGACAAAATATTTTATTTTTCCATTGATATTAAATTATCAATCATATTCTGATGTTCCACGCTCTAAAATTTCATATTCATTTTGCTAGGGTCCTTTTTGATATTACATTCGAAAAAAAAAAAAAATTTTTTTGGAAAATACAAATATTTATTTTTTTATAAATTAATTATAACAATAATAATTTATATTTAATGATAATTATATAAAATATAAAAAATTAATTATATATTTAGAAATAAAAAAAAACTATATTTTAAAAGGATAATTAACTTGTATTTTATGGGAAACTCAAAAATGCCGCTGGATGGGGGTGATGACTGATCATCAAAGGAGTGTAGGGCTAGTGAAGGACAAGTCACAAGTTCAACATTGTGGGAGCCCGCATAGTATCAAAACTCTCGGTCGAAGATACTACTAGTAAAGAGAGAGAGCAGGCAATCACGTTTTTCATAACAAACTCCGCTTGCATTTTCTTCTGTTCCAAAACACCACCTTTGGGCTGGGTTTGCTTGCTTTTAATATCATTTCATTTCGCCCTCTGCCTACCAGCAACATCTCTCTTCGTTAGGGGTTTTCTTCGAAGAGCTTGAAGCAACTTCCATGGCTTTCTCCACTCTCCTCAGATCTACGGCCACTTCTCCTCTGTTCGAGGCCTCTCGCTCCGACCTCTCTCCCTCGCCATCCGATCGATTTAAGGTTTTGTTCTCCCGTGATCGGATGTTTCTTTTTTTGCTTGTTTTTTTTTTTATTTTTATTTAAGACTCTCTCCCTTTCCCTGGGTGCTGAGAGAAATGGACTAAGAGGAACTAAGAACGGAAATGCGAGTTTTTTTTTTTTCTTGTTTCAAATTTTGTTTAACAGAAGTCAGAATGATTCTCATATGCTCTTGTTTTCCTTTTTACTTGAATTTGATTTTCTTATCGTGCTAAATGCTATTTGGTTTGGTGAGGAAACAGAGGAAAGTAAAGGAGTGCAAGATACTTGGCGAATGTCAGCAAAATAGAAGACCTTTCCTTAAGTTGTTATTTACTTTAGCCTTGAAACTGGCTGGATTTTTGTTTTTATCTAAATTCTATTCACATTTCGTCATTCTTTAAAAATTTTCTCAAATAGATGGTATATTTGCTAATTTTCTATGAAACTTATAACTGTCAACATATGGGATTATTTTTTGTAGCCGCTTTATGCTTAGCATTTAAGACGATTTAAAAGTGTGTATTATTTTGGACATTTTGTTTTAAACTGTCTTCATTCTTTCTCTATCGGAATATTCAGGTTTCAAGTGTTCATTTTAACCTAAAATCCTTGCCGAGCATTTTTGGCGCTTCATTGCCAACCGGATCTCCTTCCTTACAGTTGAGTCATCCAATCCTTAAGTATTTCAATGACATATAGTATTTTTTATTTTTCCAACTTATGCGCACATGTGGTTTTCATGTTATTCTTTTCAAACTGATTCTTAAATATTTTGAACCATTCAGGGCATCCAGCAGAAGGAACTTCCAGTCCATTAAGGCTACAGCTACTGAAATGCCACCCACTGTCCTGAGTAAGAATCAATATTTCGCATGTAGTGTTTACATATATATATATTTTTTTTGGTTAAACTTGGTTGGCCTTGTGGTGATGTATTTGCTGACATGCTGATTTGCATTGTTTTTACTTTGTTTAGAATCACGCGGTGATGGGAGGACAAAGGTTGGAATCAATGGTATGTTTTCACAAGATAACTGAAATAATAATTCTGTTTTGCATATTCAGGGAGACACATTCCAGAATTTTAGAAGACTTATTGACATGTTCTACTGCTTGCTTAGGTGAATTTAGTGTATAAATTTAAGTCATTGATGGAATGGCTGAATGAAGTGTTGCAGTTTTCTATAGTATAACTGTATATTCTTTGGTCATCTATTGTTAGTGAATGAAATAATAAATGCACTCTAACTAGTTTCGAGTCACAGGTTACAACTGAAGGTTGAGTTGAGAATATTTCATAACGAAACAGGATGGCTATCTCTAGTCTAGAGTACTCACTGAAGTTTTTTGGAAGAGACAAACAGAGAATGACTAGGACTCGCTGACTTCTTTGGTTGATAGAGAATAGAATGGTGTCTGTCTATTAGCAATCACTATAATTGTGCAAGATTTTGTAAATTGATGCTTTGTTCACTTGCATGAAATTGAAAAATCTAAATTTCACTCATATTACCTTTTTTTTGTTATAGTGGCTTCTTGGGCATTTTTCCGTTGTCATAGACTTACTAACGTATGTTATATGCTCTATCGGTGCAGGTTTTGGTCGCATTGGAAGATTGGTTCTGCGAATTGCAACTTCCAGGGATGATATTGATGTAGTGGCAGTCAATGATCCTTTCATTGATACTAAGTACATGGTAAGGCTGTGTTATCAGTTACCGAGAATATGTCCTAGCAGTTGTTTGTACATGATGAAATGGAAATTTGCATGTGTTAGGGATTAATGAGGATCTCTATGACCATTGTATCTACTAGGGAAAGAAAAAATATAGATAAAAAATGTTGTAAATGGATTATTCTCTATGCTTTTTTGTGTATCTTTGTCCGGGTGTCGGTTAATCATTTTCCACCGATGAATGCTATTTTAATTTTAATTACTGCCATTCTTGTAATATGTAGTCTTTTCAAATGACTTTGGTATTAGCTTTTTTATTTTTTTTCTCTCTCTTTACGTGGTTTTTCTGAGTTGATTAATTGTTAATGTGGCATATTGCTTCTTTGTATTTGCATCTTTTTGGCCTGACTAAGATATCAACGTTTGTGGGTTAGATGCACTGCAAAATGCACTTTCTTATTTTTTACTGAAGAAAAATGTAAGCTAATTGTTGTAAGAAAATTTGGACATTTGATAGTTCAAAATGCAGTTGTATATGTGCTTTTGGGTGGGCAAGAAGCAGTCTAGTTCATTTTAGTTGCTCAAGTTCTTCAATTTGAAAAGGGATGATTGTCATTTGCTCTTTTCTTGCTTCTTCTCCAGGCTTACATGTTAAAGTACGATTCTACTCATGGAGTTTTCAAGGGATCCATCAAGGTTTTGGATGAATCCACTTTGGAGATCAATGGGAAAGAAATTAGAGTTTCAAGCAAAAGGTAAAAGCCATGCTATCATTTCTCTCTAGCTTTCTAGGTCATAAATAGGTGCAGGCTTAATGTGGTGATTTTTTTTTAGTTCAGGTGGCAGTATATGCCCATGTCAATTAGTCTTTTTTGTTAGGGAAAAAAAAAAGAGCTAGAGAGAAAAAGCTAATTAGGAAATTAATCTCTATGCAGGGACCCAGCAGAAATTCCTTGGGGTGATTATGGGGCTGAGTATGTGGTTGAATCTTCAGGGGTTTTCACCACAGTTGATAAGGCTTCGGCTCACAAAAAGGTACCTATAAACCACCAGTTATGTCCCCTCCTCAATTCACAGAGAATGCTTCTTGGCTCTGCAGGGTGGTGCCAGGAAAGTGGTCATATCAGCTCCCTCGGCTGATGCACCAATGTTTGTTGTTGGGGTGAATGAGAAGACATACAAGCCAAACATGGACATTGTTTCTAATGCTAGCTGTACCACGAATTGTCTTGCTCCTCTTGCTAAGGTCTGATCACACCTGAGCACTTATTGCACATTTGGTCACTTTTATTTTCCAGAAAGTCATTGGAAAAAGCTACTTTTAGGCAGATATGCCTAATATGTCTCTCGATGTGATTAATTTATTGTTTGTTATTTTGTTTATTTTCCCCCCTGATATATAATTTTTCATTTGTTTATGGAAGTTAGTTTTTGGGCTTCAGTCCATCTGTTAAGATAACTTCTCATGGTCTTATTTTGCAGGTGGTTCATGAGGAATTCGGAATTATTGAAGGTTTAATGACAACTGTCCATGCAACTACAGGTCCCTCTCTTGCTCTTTCTCACAAAACTTGCATGCATATGCACAAAAATATTCATGCTCTTGCTCAAGAAATAATGATATGCATGAGTAACATGGTTGTATTTTTTGTTATTCAGCAACACAAAAGACTGTAGATGGTCCATCAATGAAGGACTGGCGTGGGGGCCGTGGAGCTGGACAAAATATCATTCCTAGTTCCACTGGTGCTGCCAGGGTATGAGACTGAGTTTCTGGACTTGGTGGAACATTTCAAGATATGCATTCTTAAATCAGATATAATTATATGTATTGGGTACTGTAGGCTGTTGGAAAAGTTCTTCCAGAACTCAATGGTAAACTTACCGGAATGGCCTTCCGAGTCCCAACACCTAATGTTTCTGTGGTGGACCTAACTTGTCGACTTGAGAAGAATGCATCTTATGAAGATGTCAAAGCAGCTATTAAGTATGTTATTTATTTATTTATTTTTTGGATCTTGTTACTTTTTTTCTTTTTAAATGGTTGAGGATTTGGGCTGTGCTTTTCAAGGGGTTAAAATTTTAGTCTTTTGAAGTACATTTTTCAGTAATAACTAAGTTACGTGATGATCTTTTTATAAAGGTATGCATCAGAGGGTCCCCTGAAAGGTATTCTTGGTTATACTGATGAGGATGTTGTGTCTAATGATTTTGTTGGGGACTCAAGGTATCTCGCTTTATCTCTCTATGTTTGTGCATGTTGTTGGTGTCCCATTTTAAATTTTCAGCAGTACATAGTGTTTTTTTTCTTGTGAAAATCTTGGAAGCAATCCATTGCCATAAAATTTCCTCATTCTCTTTAATATTGATAAGATTTCTTCTTTTTTTTAATATTGCCTAGAATAACTCTTTATTGCATCCCAAACCTGCGCTTTACAATTGCAGTAGACTGCAAATAACGAGAGGGTCTAAATAGATCTTTTTGCTTATCCCTATTAATTTAGTTGGCCATTCTAATTGACTCTTTATTCCAGGTCAAGCATATTTGATGCTGTGGCTGGGATAGGGTTGAGTGCGTGCTTCATGAAGTTGGTGTCTTGGTATGACAATGAATGGGGATACAGGTACAAGATTTATCTGTGTCTCAATCTCTCATAACGTACACGCTGACTTGCATTACACTCTTTTTGTCTTTCCTGCAGCAACCGAGTGCTGGACCTGATAGAGCACATGGCATTAGTGGCAGCACATAACTAATTAAAGAAGAATACATGGAGGTTTACTGCTCGGCTTTCACCAGCAATTTTGGCATACGCTATGAGTTTCACTGAAGGTGTAGTTACAGATTCCATAGTGATGCAGTTTTTGGCCGTAACCCATTTGTGCCTTCTGAATAATGTGATGATAAAAAATATGTACGAGGTTTGTCAATTAGTACACACCTCCCCATTATAGAAAAGTTGAATCGGTTTTCTTTCTACTTGATGCTCCTGGTTCAGCATCCTCTGGTCTAGCATGATTTTTTTTTTATTTTTATGGGAATGAATCGCAGAGAGCAATAGCATCTATCTATTCAGATTTAATCTGCGTTTTCTAAATATGCATATTTGTACAGCATTACTTGATTTCCGGGCTCAAGCAATTTATTATGCCTCTTCTGTTGGTGCTTATTAAGTGTAACACTCGGCGGTTATTTTAAAGTATTGGTTGATGGAGAGAACAAAAAAATAAAATGAAAAATATTTAAATTATTATTATTTTCTTAATTATGGGTATTGTACGATATAATTTGTAAATGTAAGTAAATCTTTCATTGCGTAGCGATTGCAAATCTTTTAAATAATTGATCGGTGGAGAGAAGAAAATGAAAAGAAACAATAATTAATTGTTTTTTTTTAATCATCTAATGAAACGATAATATAAAGTATTAAACATTTGAAAAGATATTGACTATCGCTTCATTTCGAATATTTTATACCAAGGAAAGTAACGTTTCAAAAAATATATATATATATATATACCAAGGTAAGTAACTCATAGCTGGAACAAATACCCTCACGTTATTCATGAATTTGAGTTTAATTCACAATTTTTTGGAACCTCTATGCAGCTATTTGTTACTCTACGCAATTTCATACATAAAATTCAATAAACATCACCGATTAATACCCATTCATTTCAAATGCTTTTCAAGAACATATGAGATTATCCATGGAGTAAATTTGAAACAAGAAGATGAAATTTGTATGATTCCCTATCATTTCATGTCAACATGAAATGAAAAAAAAAAAAAAAAGGCAAAAAAATTCCTACTTCAGATGACAATACGCTGAATAACTCACAACACTTTTCTTTCTATTCAACACGATTGCAACATGCTCAAACAAGTAAAATTCCCTAAAATATCAAGTAACCCCATTACAAAGGCCTTCAAAATCTAGGTTATAATTAAAAGGAAAAAAAAAATGGCACAAAACACCAAAACTATACACCAAGTGAAATTTGAAGAATGAAAGAAAAAACACCGTCCCAGCCGCCCGACCACCACAACCACCTTCACTTGTCAACACCAGCACTGTTGCAGCCACCATCAATATTAATAGTGAATATAAAGAATAAAGGAGAGGAGTATAGCCAGTCTACAAAACATTATTACACCGGTATAACATCATTCTTTAAGGTGTCTTCACATCTCAAAACAATACCCTCAAGACTCGCCGGAAAAATACATTTTGCCCATTGGCATCCTGTTGTAATTGGTTCCGGTGGAGGAACAATCATAAGCACATTATCATTCCTTTGAACAACTCCCATTACGCTCACAGTGCTTCCTTCTTTAATGTTCCTATACATACAGCATTTGCAATATATATAAATTTACAAACTCATTAAATAGCATTATATCAAAAGGTAACTATACTGATACCAAAACAAAGAAAAGCCATTTAGTTTACAACAGAATTGACCGTCAATTTAGTTATCAACAGATGGACTACCCATTCATTTCAGACTGCAACCCCACAACTCATAGAAGACTTCAATTATATTGTTATTGAGTTTGATTTAGGCTACCCAAATAAATAGGAAAACAATTAATATTTAATTTATTAAAACTATTATTATGTTATTTCTCACCCACTGTCATTTAACAATCTGATGTTTTCTTCTTCAGTTGATCATTCTCAGTCCGCATCTGGCTGTACAATCCCAGGCAGAACAAAGCGCCAACTCCCGCATTTAAACACCTAATTTGGCGCTCTCATATTCTTATGGCTAAAATATATCTACTCAATATTAACAAATGGTCCTAAGAAAAAAACATAAAATACTCCGTGTCTCAAAATGTTGTCCCTTTTCGGTTTTTAGCACTGGAATTAAGAAAAACATTAATAATTCAATAAATTGACTATAATACCCAACTTGCAAATAGAGTTGTTGAAAATTTATCAAGTTTGAGAATTATGAAGTAGTACTAGCAATTAAAGCAATGGGTAGAGTTGGGGAAAAAAAAAAGTTAAAAAGTTATACTGTTTTCACAAAATGGACAACATTTTGGGACAAAAATTCTCTAGAAGGGACAAATATTTTGAGATAGAGGGAGTAGTTCCTATTGGGAAATTTGTGTCTGTTTTATATCATCACCCACATAAGACAAAAAGAAAACAAAATGCCATAAAAGTAATATACGCCAATAGAAAATAAAACAGCTAACTCTATGAACAAGAGATCTTTAATGGTTTTACCCTTCTTTCAATCGCATTACACGATCGTCTCTTGAAAGGTTTCTCTCTCCCAGCCACCTGATGAACTCTGGAGACAACTCTTCAGTACCTGGGTTGACGTCAATGACAAGGGAGTCATCAACATAAGGAGTTACTCTTGCACCATAGCCAGTTTTAACCAATGCTCTCAACCCAGATTGGAAATCAGATATGTAGAAGTCAACTGCACGTCTCTGTGAAATAAAATTTATCAAAAAATTAGAAATGAGCAAATCTCAAAACACAGGTAGTGGTAGAATTTATCCTCAATGAGCACGTAAAAACCTTGACAATAGCATATATGAGCATCTTGCATCAAATTGGCATTTATGAAAAGCAGTAACAGTTATTATTAATACATTAACAGAAGTTGATCAGCAGACTTGAAAACTTATGCTTTCTCCAGGTTATTAAAAATTCCAGTCTGTTCAGCTTCTCAGAGGACATCTCTCCAAACAGCCTCAAATTTTAGATCAGAGAGGAGTCTCTCATTATATTAGCCAAACTCTGACACTAGAGATGTATACAGCAAATTTGGATTGCTTTAAGAATGAAATCGGCATCAGTGGGAAATACACACTTGCATTTGTTGACTGTCCAATAAATATAATGAACCAGTGGCTCAATTACTCACTTCCAATGATCTGAGTCCCCAAGTGAAGCGACGATGCGTTGGATTAGCTGCTTTAGAATCCCATCCTCGATACTCATATAAACTTGTGGAAGTATACACACATCTAGGAACTTTTTGGAAGGATGATTCAAGTGGCACATTACCACAGGTGACCACCTTCAAAAACACCATGAAGCACAAGACAGAATTTAGCTATGTAAATACAAGCAGCAATCAATAATTAAAACACAATAAAAAACAATAAGCATTACCCCAGATATCTTCACAAATTGCCCATTCTTGGCATTTCGTAGCTCAGCATCTGGATAACGTGCAATGAAACCCATGATAGCTCTTCTCCCAAAGAAGGTATTCCATATGAATAATCCAGCCACAGCACCAAAAAGAACCACAACAACAATAAGAAGAATGGGATTACGCACTGCTCCAAGAATAAAACCACCAGCAATGAAGCCCATGACAAAAAGTAGAATGAGTGACCACAATATTGGCTTTGGGAAATTCTTTCTGAACGAAAAGTCATCTTCTTGGCTAAGGACAGTCACCGCTTGATTGTGAACAACAGCAGAGCCAGGAATTTTCATTGACCCCATTGATTCTAAAGGACCAGATACCTTCCGAGGAGCACCAGATGAATTTAGTGGACCTGAAGATATAGGCCCGGATGTAATGAGACCAGTTGCAGGCAGAACAGGAGGAAGTGGACCAGAGTTTTGCCGACCAAAGGGCGTTACTCCTCCTGACTGAGGGCCAGATGACTTCTTTACAGGATCTCCGTGTCTATTTAAGGGTCCAGAATTTGATTTCTTTAATGAAGCTGAACCTGACACAGCTCCAGAAGATGCAGCACCTGAGGTTGTGTAGGCAGCCCGAGCAGCTGCATTAGGCATAATTGGTCCTGAATGTGATGCAGCACCTCCAAATGATCCTGTTCTTGAAGGAGCACCAGTTATAGGTCCAGATTTCCTGGACTTTGAACCATCCATAGGAATATCAAACATTTTTCCCAGTTCCCCTGACTTTTTAATATCACCACCAATGTATGGCATGGCCGTAGAGCTCATTGTTGGAGCCCTTTCCTTTGGTTGCTCAGGCCGGCCTGATACATAAAGGCCATTGCTGAGCTGATGAGATGGGAACCGAGAACCCATCTAGCTGATTTAAGAGGCTTCTGGATATAGTATGCAAGAAGCTACTATGTATGTAGTGGTCAAAGCCCTCCTAAGAACATAAAACACATTAAGCATCTAGACAAATTGTTCACCACAGAGGGAAAAAAAAGGAACTAAAGCATGAAATCAGGTTATTAACACAACCAGGCCAGATATAAGAACTCCATTAAGAAGAGAAAATTGGCATGCCACAGGAAAGGACTGGAATCTAAACTGATGCAGATAATATTATGGAAATGCAGTAGTTAGCTTGGAAAGCAAAGGATTTCCAAAACTCCAGTAGCTGTTATCATCACAAATTTTCAACGATTAGGTAAAAAATAAGCAGGTAAGATAAGTTAGAATGAATAAAAACTTAGAAACATGTGGGCCTTAATCATGAAAACTCATCTCAAGTCGAGATTCCAAAATAGTATATTGAATCACCCAACACTGCCAGAATCAATGGAAACCAAACACTTGAACCATAGAATATCAGATCGACAAAGTCAATTAAATAAAGTACCATGGCACACCAAGAACACCAGTAATTGAAGCCAAAAGAATATTTTCTTATTTCCACCATTTTGCTACGTTGAGTCGGCAAGAATGACAAAATCAATAGAAATTCTATGCACAAATAAGTCAACAACTAAAACTTCGGACATCTACCATTCACAGAACCAAAATCCACACAGCCCAAATCAATTAACTAAGAATTCCGAGATCAACGCTTTAAGCATAGTAAACAACAGGAAATATGATCTAGGATTTTATCACAAGGAATGGCCTACGATGTAACAACTTCAGTTCAGTGTCCTATTCTTTTGGTTTCTTGAATTTTTTCAAGACAAAATATAGCATTTCTAACCCAAAAAAGTGAAGAGTCGAGCAAGTTTCCACATTACAGAAAACCCCAGATGAACAAGATTCCACATAAAGAATCTGATAACAGAGGATGCCGATATCACAAATTCTAATAGCAAAAAAAGAAGTTAGTTGGCAAGATCTAATGGAACAAGTAAATATATCAAGGCCTAAGAACTCAGCTGAGACTTAAAGTTTACTATTTATACCCAAAAAAGAAAGGTAAATCTACGATTCAATAAAAAAAAATTCTAACTCTTGCCCTCAAACACAATTTTAGGCATCAAAATCCATCACTTATAGAAAGATTAACGAAAACAATAAAGGGTAAAGGAGAAATGATATGAAAGGGACCAACTTCATAGCTCAAATCGAGAAAAGAAAGTAAAAGCAGATCACAATTCGAGCAAAAACCAACAAAATGGGAGAGATCTAATGTTTTGAGAGCAAAATGTAGCAAGAAGTGGAGAGCAGAAAGGGAAGGGCAAAATGGGAAATAAAGCAGATGAAAATTCATACCTGAAGTCGAAGAAGAGAGAGCAAAAGGGTTTGTTGAAATCTGGAGAAGATTAGTAGGCAGCACTAACAGCAATAGCAGCAACATGGGTAAATCAAAAGACAACAAAGGTTTGTACCCAAAAAAAAAAGACGACAAAGGTAGTAGTATAGTACTAGCAAATCTCTCTCTCTCTCAGAAGAATCAATCTTTCTTTCTCTCTCTAAAAACGAATGAATCTACTATAATCTCTCTCTCTCTCTCTCACACCCACTAAAAAGTGAAAGTCTCTCTCTTTCTCACTCTAAAAATCTTTTCTTTTTTGAGACTGTCACTTGAGAGAGCCGCAACAACTGGTGAGTTGTCCCGTCCGGCAGAACCCTCCAAACTCAAGTAAAAATTATCATTAAGCAAAACCCGACCTTTTATTATTATTATTATTATTTCAATTACTTAATGTTATTTACATATTGTTATTTATTTATTAAAGTAATTAATCAGTAAAATTAACCATAATAATAATATAATCCCAAACAAACCCCCGTATTTTCATGCGCTCTCTCTCTGATGTTCTTACCCTTGTTTGGAAACTTTGTTAAGGGAGGAAAGAAAATAAAGAGGGAAAATAAATTTTTTCTTTATTTTTTATTTTTCTTTCATTTGTTTGGATTGAAAGAAAATAAAAGATGAAAGAGAATTATAGTATTGTAAATTTACTATTTTAATATTTAGTTTATAATATAAATAATGATAAGGATAATATTATAATTACAATGTGAATAATATTATTCTCTTCTCTCTATTCATATTTTTCTCTCATTTTAAAAAAAAAATTAAAAAAAATTAAATTTTATTTTTTATTCCCTCCTTATTTTCTTTGAGTATCTAAACAAAATAAAGTTATTTTTCTTCCTTATTTTCTACCTATACTTTAAAGTCAAGGAAATGACTGATAGGGTCTTCACATTGCTTACCCAAATGTCCAAATTACCCCTTTTTTACATTTGGTGGGGACACCTTGTTTCCTCAATTTCTGATACATTATGTTAATTAATATTGAAAATTTATATTGTAAGGCATTAATTTGTAGTGTACCAAAATATTTAAATTTGAATTAGTTTTATATGATAACAGCAAAAGAATTTAAAATGTATTTAGATGTTAAACAATATTAAATTTGAATTTCAGGAAAAAAAAAAGGATAAGAATTTTTTTTTTTTTTTTGAAAAGCCATATTTGAAAGTTAAATTGAGATTATGAGCATCCAAGTTTTCTTGAAATTGAAGATTTGTTAAACTTCCTTCCAACTTCAATCATGAGTAAGGCCTAGCTCATAGCCGATGGCTTAATTGAATGATAGTTGTACGGATATAAAATTATGAATAAGGAAATAATTTACTTGATTCAATGTATATTATAAATAAATAAAAAGTATAATATATTATTTATTATTTGATAAATAATAATAAATTTTCAAATATATTAATATATGATATAAGAGTAACTGACAATATGAATTTAAAACTTGTTATTTTTTTTTTTTATATAAAGATAATGTAGTGTAAGGGGAATTAGATATTTGTATTCAAAAAAGATTTCATTGTTTAAAAAAAGTTGTAAAATTGAGCTTGTGTATTTCTATCATAGATTCTAGCAAATAAGTAAATTAACTTTCATAAATAAATAAATAAAAAAATTAATAATTTGGAGGAAGAAATAGTTGATAATTTAAAGCCACATCATCGTTTTTGTTTCTTACGGTTACGTGTGACTCATAGCCAAAATGAACTATCATGAGCAGAATTAAATATATTAATTTATAATTAAGAAACTAATAACATTGCCAGGTGTGATAATTGAGAATAATTTAAAATAAATAATAAAGAATGAAAACTTGGATATCAAGGCTCCCAGGCAGTTGGTAAGAATTAGATGTGGACATGATGCCAAAGTAGGGCTGTTGTGATTATAATTTCAATGCCTTGAAATATATTTTCAGTTATTTTGTTTTAAGGGTATTATATATATATATGAATCACAATATTAAAAGTTTTAATGACAATTACTAAGATACGATGTGCTAATAATTTGGAATCATTGGATTTGATATGAATGATATATAGCAACTCTTTGGGTATTTCATTTTTAATTGCACTTACTAAATTGTATCCATATATAAATTTGCCAACTTTTGCACCATCTACCTGCCTGGACAATAGAATATTAGAATAGCAAGGGAGCAATGATACCTGCAGACTACTGCTACAGCAGCAGGTGGATTTCTATAGGAATTCACTAATGCCAATGATTTTCCCAGTTTCATCCATTCACCCTATTCCCCGACTGGAGAAAAAGAATCCATATTCTGGAGTTTGAACCAAAGATTCTCCCATCGTGTAAGAATTCATTTGACCACGAACATCAATGAATCTATGTAATTAATCAATAAATAAAAGAAAGAATTTGTCATATTTGAAATGATAACAATAACAAAACAAATGCTTGCTTCCTTTCTTTCTTTCTGCAATTGCCAATTTCTCATAAACAAAATTTCCCACTATTAGCATATTTATTATATATAGCCATTACCATCCCGGAAACTAGTAAGAAAATAAGAACACAAATCTCACCAACTTATACACCAAACCACATGACCGCGAAATCAAATATAAAACCACCATCTCCAATGCCGAATGCTTAATGAACACTTGATCATCAGACGTTCCCATTACCTGTTGATATTAATCAAGGAACTATAAATATATTTGACGTCTGCAAATATGATCTACCTAACACAGTGGCGGAGCCCGGCCCTGACTCTGGGGCAGCTAAATTTTATAGATATACTAATTTTTTCATAATACATTAATATATAATTCAATTAAATTATTGATATATAAATAAATTTTTAAATAAATGATAAATATTATCCATTAAAAATATAATATTAAATTCAATAACCGTCAAAATATAAATTTTTTTTAACTATATAAAAATATAACCACAATTCATAATTGCCCTAAATGAGTATATTTTGAAAAAAGTTATACAATTAATTCATTGTCAATGTTACTAAAAATATTATTTTCAATGTATGTAACCAATTAGTCGTTCATACAACCATCTCCCATCTGATTATGCAAATAAATTTTTATAAATTTCATTGCAGAAAATACTTTTTACACAGTGGCAGTAGCAATAGGTAAGACAAGTGTTAATTTTATGACTAAATAGATCAATAAATGCACAATACGTTTTCTTTCTTGTCTCAACTAATTTCTCAGCTAGACTTACAATATATTTCGAGTTTACAAAATTACTAGTAAAGCGCATGTCATTGAAATAAATTTCAAGTTGATTGTCAAGTGTCATCAAGTCAACTTGAGAAAAATTATATAAATAAAATTGCGTAAAATGAATCAACTTTTGCATATTAAAAACTACAAAAAAGTTATCAGAACTAAAACATTTCATACAAAACAATAATTCAATAGTTATCCCAGACAATCTATCATTAAACTCTTGTAGTTGCATATGCACAATACAATAAAATAAATCCACTTTATAGCAATGTAAATTTGTAATTATTAGAACTATGTATCGTGACATTCTTTTGAATATATAAACATTATCCATGTCAGGAATATCAATATTTTATTTAGTACAAAATGATATGACTTTTTATAACAAATAATCTCAACTTTTATCTCTTATTAATTACAATCGATCTTTTGCAAATTTTAACTTAAGTCATAATATTTACAATATCTTGATTCTTTCTTTGCAAGATTAATGATATTTCATTTGTCACTCCAAATATATTTTTCATCAAATGCAAAATTGAAAGTTTGCACCAAATCTAAAATCATATTAGTTTTAGCCTTTTGGTTTAAAGTGGTATAATCTTTCACAATATATTTTAAAATATCAAGAATAGCAGAAAAAAGTTTAAAATCTAACTTATTAAGATGTCATACTGTGAACTCCAATGAATATCACTTAGCTTTTTTAGTCCAATTTCTTGATTTGGATATCGTTCTACTAAAAATTTCACTATTTTAAAGTGTTTATCTAAATTGAGTCATTCTTTTTTTCGAAGCATATCATAACATTTATATAAACTCCCAACAACACTAAATACATTATAAATCAAACTAAATAGTGATGTAACTTGAATAGTTTAACTAATTAAATGTTTGTCATTAAAAATTAAAATTTTAGTAGTTTAAAGTATATATTTATTTATTAACTCATCTAAATCAATTTTTAGCATCACATAATTGCCCTTTATCTATTTTTTTAGAGAGGCAAATATTTAAAATAATATAAATTTATATATTATAACATGTATTTTAAAAATTTTTATATAAATTTAAAGAAGGGCTATAGCTCTCTCTTAAATGTATGTGGTTCTGTCACTGCCTAAACATTCGATGAGAAAAAAAATGTGGCTTTTAATCGGGTGAATTTCACCGATAGTCCTCCAATTATATAATTCGTAACAATTTGGTACTTGAAAGATTATTTATAATACAAAGATACATCAATTATGTAAATTGTAACAGATCAGTATCTTAAAAATTATTTGTAACACAAGAGTACCTTAATTTTTATTTTATAACACAAAAGTACCTCAAGTTTTATTTTGTAACTAAATAGTACTTCTGTATTTGAATATTAGTCTCCCTAATATAAGTGTGATATAAAATATTAACATCAAATAAATTTTAATAAAAATAAAATTAAATGTAATATTCACATTAGATAAATTTCAATTTTACTGATTGTTTATTACAACTAATTTTATTTTTATTAAAATTTATCTGGACATTTCATGTTATACTTCTGTTAAAGAGACTAAATAGTGTTTGAGAGTGCTGTTAAATATTCCAGTTTTGAACATTTTTTATTTAATTGACTATTTTTTTTTAATTTTTATAAATTATTTTTTTTCAAATATACTTCTAGAAAAAATATTTATTTATCTGTATTTACTAAAAATAGTTTTCAAAATTCAAAAAAGTTTAAAATACAAATTATTTTTTTCCGAAAAATATTTTTTCCAAACACAATATTAAATGAACTATAATAGTTGAAAATATAAATATTATTTAGTTACAAATTAAAAGTTGAGGTACTTTTGTGTTATAAATAATTTTTAAAATACTGAATTGTTATAATTTATATAATTGGGGTACATTTATATTATAAATAATTTTTTAAATACCGAATTATTACGAGTTATATAATTGGAAGATCCGGAGTTTGAAATTCACCCGTTTCAATCACAAACACAGCTGAAGTAATAACAGTGGCCGCGGAAGTATAAGCACTGCTGGATCCCAATCCCACCCGCGTATACTTAACCTCTCTCTCTCTCTCTCTGTGGCTTGTCTCTTGCTGCAAAAACCTATTAGGACCGAGTAAAAATGAACAATTATAATCTTTTATTAAGAAAAAAAATTACTCTAATTAAAAATGAAATCTTTCTCCTTCACCTTCTCCCTCCCCAATTCTTCAATCTGCTTTGTCACTGTTATTGTTAATGATCAGTATGGTTATTTAGGTAAAATTCATTTGGGAATTACTCGAATAATTTTCTAATAAAATTTAAAAGAAATCCAACTTTTTCTATATGGTCACGTTGAATATTTTTAAAAGTTAAATAAAAAATTATAAAAGCCTTGCATATTTTTTCCAAGGCTATCACAATTCCTCCCTGCGCTGGAATGGCAATAACGTGGCTGCTACCTGCATGCTGCGGTGATACATTGCCGAAACCATCCCTTTGAGTGGCCCATCATTACCAATTCACCATTTTAAGTTAGATTTACTTGAGCTCTGAAATTTATTATTATCATAATTTTTTTTTCTTTTGGATGGATTATTGTTATGAGAATTTCAACTTTTCTCAAGAGAAATGGTCAACTGATGTAATGTTGAGAAACAGTTTAAATCTTCGCAACTTTGTGAAGAGCCAGAAAGACTTGCATGGATTGTTGACCAAACCCTTATATCGAGAGAAACGGAAGAGACACCAACATCCATTGCTGAAATGGAAGACAAGCAACAGCAAAAGAAGAAGAATTAGAAGACAGAACACTTCATGTATATCTTGCAAGTTCAAAGCGAGTATGAATTCCATTATCCATTAATTACAAGATTAGGAGATTTTGATGGGAGAAAGAAAGAAATAAAGAAAGAGTTGAGCTAATGAAATAGCAAAACGTGTGATGAAGACTGAAGGAAGCAGAAGCCACGTCTATGATGATGAGAAATTGTTTGTGATCTACCTGTCAAATGAACATAACACTCATCTCTCTCTTTATATATCTCTTTAATGAGAAATTTATTTCTACAGACTTAAAAATTAAAGGGAGCTCCAAGCAGGTTCTGCTATCTTCTTCTTCTTCTTCATGTTTATTGTGAATGTGGATGTGGAAGATGATCCACAAATCCAACCTCTTTCCCTGATAAAGTTGAGAAGAATTGCAAAATATTGGGACACAGCCAGGAGCTTAATCAAGCTCAGGCCTACTTCTCTCCTCCGAATCTCAAGAACCTACATACATAGACTGCTTCAATAATTAATTAATTTATCAACCCATTTGTTTATAATCAAATATGAATATTGTATTTTGAGGTGTTGCAGCTTCAGAGGTAGAAACAGATAAGAGGGAAAAGAGATGAAAATGGTGTTATCGTGGTTTGTATGACCTAGTACATTCACTGCTATTTATATATTAAATAATATATCACAATGCATATATGTATATTTCACATTCATAATAAGTAAATATTCAAGTTGTTGATTAAATTATGAATGCAGTAGTTATATATACTATAACATATATAGCCATTTGATTATTTACATAGAATTTATTAACAAATTGTTGATAATAATTAGATAAATATTTCTGGTAAAAGATAATTTTAAAAATGTTCATAACCAGTATAGGACAATAAATTTGATATTTATTGAATCTCTAGGTTATCACATAGTTTATTTTGAGGAAGAATCTCATTCTCCATGATATATTGATATCTAAATAAACCAGTGGGTTCTTAAAGAGTTAATGTACTGAACAATAACGTCTGATAATAACTGCAATAACTGTTGACATCTAGCACTATTTGTGCAGTTATTATCTTGGTCATAATATATGAGTCTTATATGACTCGAAATCATTTGACTTGAGATGTCAATACTGCCTTTTCATAGGTAGCTATGAATGTGTTCTTGTCTTGTACTGGGTTATCCGAGCTTGGTAATCCGACTCGTAGTCACCACAGTTAGTCATGTAGTAAGACATAAAATTACCAATAGTAAGACCCGTTATCCTATAGCATCAGGGTAAGATCCTAATAAAGTTGATATTTTGGTTCTGATAAAATAAATTTCTAGGCAGGAGAAATATGACTTATTTGATGTAAGATCAATATTATTAATTAGATTAATAATGATAAGTCTTATTTTAATCAGAATGCAAATTATCATTCATTACTATATTGACCAATGAGGTTTGACATGCTGTGACCCTAATCAATATCGGGATCATAACGAGATGAATTAATATTATAATTTAGAGATCAAATTAATATTTGAGATTTTATTGATAATTGAAAGGAGAATTTCGGAAGAATACTTAATGTATCTGGGTATACAAGGAATTCGGAAATAGCGTGCAATATAATATTAAGGAATTAAGATTATATTTTCATTTGGATAAAATTATTGACCTTATAAGTCACACCCAAAATAAATTATTTGTCTAGTCCATATTTATGATGTGGGGAGTAATTTAATTGAGAATTAAATTAGAAATGATCACTTATACTTTTTGAGTTAAAATTAATATTGATTATTTCTTCTATTTATAATTTTAATTAAAGCGTTAATTAAATTTATCATAATTTAATTAAATTATTAATTAAATTAACCATAATGATATATTAAAGTAATTATCATTGTTAATAGAAGAAAAAATTGATTCTATGATTAATGGTGGTAGTTGGAAAATGAATTATGTTATTGTTGCACCATTATTGTATCACAAATAAAATTAATTTAAAAAAAAGTCAGAAAAATTAAAACATCCAACCACCCAAATTAATCCTTCTTAAGAAGAATTAAAATGGGATGGGGTTTTGAGAAACCAAATGGTTCCTGAGGAGAAAAATTGTTTTCTCTCAATTTTTCTTCTTTGGTTCAAGGGAAAAATTTTGCTGATCATACATCTGGGGCTAGCAAAAGAGTTTCATCAATACAACTAAAGTTTTTGGTTTTTTTGCTTGACTTACGCATTTGGTGAACTCTGTAATAAAATCTTTGTTTTAATCCTTTTATTTTTCCGTTTTGTTCTTTAAAATGATGAGATTATTTTGATAAAATTGTTATTATCCATAAAGATTACAAAATATGTTTTGCTAAAAGTTATAGATAAATACTCAGAGTTAATATAAAAAATATATTTTCATGTCATGTAATATTTAATTGTATGTTTCAATAAAATTAAAAATTTTTGAAATCTATAATTTTAATCGAAACTTAAAACTCATTTCAATCCAAATATATGTTCCGTTTTCATAAGATAAAAGGAAAGAAAGTGGCAGAGGTAGCTGTAGAGAGTATGGTCAAGACCAAAGCAACGATGGATAGCTACTCAAACTCTACATATAACCAAACAAAATCTCAAAAGAAAACCACATCACACCGAACTCTGATTTTTTTTTTTTTTTTTGGAAGGATCTCTATTTATTGTGTTGGAAAAATTGTACGAGACAATTTGAGAGGGTAATTCAGGTGGTTCTATAACTTGATTTTGGGTTAAAGACCCGGATATGTATTTCTTAATATGAGAATTATAAATTAATGTATTCGTATACTCAAAATGGAGAATGTGTTAATAAAAATTGAAACTCAAAGTAAACTTCTTATTAAGTAGATATAATAAGGAAAAGTGAAAGTGTGAGTTGTCCCACATCATTAAAATGTAAAGTTAGACTTGTCTTTATATAGTAAAATACATTTTTATATGAATAAGAAAGTAGCATGAATGACTTTTTTTTGTGCGCTTAGGTGCATGAGAGCAAATCCATGATCCGAAATGGACTATTGCACAATTTGTGTATATGAATATTGGGTCAATCCACACTTCAAGATTGATCTTTTGAACTTATTGTCTTTTAGAATTTCATTTTTTGATGTTTTAAATATTAAATTCACCATCATTTGAGTATTGCAAATGGATTATTAGCAGTTTTTAAAGAGATTTCATGTCTCCTCCATCTAATATAAATAAGAGTTATTGGTTTTAGTTTTTAAGTTGGTTGGTTTTTTTTTTCTCTTTTTGGAAAAATCTTCTTCTTCCATTTTTTTCTTTTTCTTTTCAAAATGATAGAGAAAAATATATAATCCGTTTACTGTAAGTGAATGTTATGTGTTTAACATCTACTTGATATTTGTTGTATTTTGGAAGACAAACGCCGATTTTCCTAAATACTATTAGTAGATGGTGAATTTGTCTTAAAACACTACACAGGTCTAAAATTTTTTCTACCTTCCTCTTGTCATTTTATTCGAATATTGAATTAACAATTCTCTTAGTATTCTAACATATTGCTAATACAATTTTATTTTTTTCAGATTTGCAGCTTCAATTAGTGTTTCTTTGCTTCTTCTCTCTGTAATTTTTTTTAAATAAATATAACTCAGATGTGATTTTATTTATTGCGCATTCTTTCCATTCTATCATTATGGAATTTAAATTGCTGAAAAAAATATATTAAAATTTTAATTAATTTAGCCAGAGATCATATAATTGTATGAGATTGAGCTGAAATTTGTGTATATAATAAAGCGAAGTACACTAACACTGTAAGTTTTGCCCTTGTATGCTTTTCCCATTTCAAAACCAAATTATAAACGTCATCGTTCAGACCTCCACAACCACTTTCTACTTCTGACATGCTCATCCTTTTCCATCCTAAAAAACGATATCCTTCGCATAATCCTTTGAAGTTGCCCAGACCGAATGCCAGCTGAGAAAACGATGCCATACCAGGAGGCACGGGAGATGGAAAGTATCGCAAAGCAGCAAGCACTCCAGCTGAACTAAAGGCAGATGAAGTTGACAAATCGGTTTGAATGCAAAGGCTCACATATAAAGCCTTTTAATTAAAAATCTACTACAAAATCTATACACTCTAGCTGGGGCTTCTTTACCTGGTCTTTCTTCGTGCTCTTCCTTTTTCCTCATTTGGCTCTCTAAAGAACTGATATTGACCGAACACATTTCATTTTCCCCATGATTTTCTTCTTCTTTTGCTTCAATTACATTGAGCTTCCATGAATATTCACTTATGACAGAGTCCCTCTTTATCCTTCAAAGTACCTTTTCTCAAGCCAAATTAGCTCACAACTTCATTTCCTTCAAGAAAAAATTGGTATGGTGTGACACTTTCAATTTTCGTCCGTCCAACTTCATATTTCTTGTTTCTTTGGTGTTCTGTCAATTTACTTTCACGGGCGCCTAACTTTTGCGATGGAGGTGGCCCAAGTGATTTTTCTCCCTCGCAAATATGGCTTTGTTACGAGGGAAAGACACATGGAATGGCCCACTGATTTTCTTTTCCTTTTTTATACCTTCAATTAGTGATTCATTATAAGTCGTTACGGTGAATTTAACCACTGAATTTTAACAACAATATTCTAATCATCCAAATTCCAATAATTTAGTTTTTTAAAAATTATTTTAATTAATAAAGTAACCATTGAAATGATTTTATATTAAAAATAATTTTTAAGACACAAAATTATTATAATTTATATATTTGAAATATTATTCATCTTGTGTTGTTCATATATATCATACCTTTAAGTAACTCTTATTCAACTTAATTTTACAAATTAAACAACTTATATTGTAAAATATCGCTTTTGGTCCTCAATTTTATTATTTTCCACTAAATATTTATCGTTTCAATTCAATCTATAAAATTTTTTTTTTTCTAACTTAAGTATCAAATTAATAAATGGCTATTGTATTTTGATACTTTAATATATTACTCATTTTATGTATTATTTAAATTTATTCTTCCAATACATCGCCAATATAACTCACTAATTTTTTAATAAACTTAAGATTTATATTGAGAGATCTCTTCATCCAAGTGTCAAAATGAATTTGATTTCTCTCTATTAAATTATTAAGGATAAGATATTTGATCATTTATATATATATATATATATAAAGAAATTATAAAATATATTCTTTCTATTATTTGTAGGGCATTTTATTTAGAAAAAAAAAATATTTGTCTTATGTGATTTGATATAATACACTAGCACTCTTAAGATTTGAAAAATATATTATTTACTCCCTCTATTTTGTTTTTGTTAAACTATATACTCATTTTGTTAAATTTTAAGGCATTTATTATTAATAATAATAAAATAATCTTTTTTGTTCGGGGAGATAGTAGTATGATATGTCAAAATTCAGAAGAGTACTAATATAATAAATCAAATTTGTAATGATATATCAGTATAATATATCAGACTTTCAGAAAGTAAATAAAATAATTTTCAACTTTCGTAATATATTATGTTAAACCACGTAGATAAATAATATATTTTTTTTGAACTTCAGATATATTCGAAATTATGTCAAACAGTTTATTTATTATTATAAATTATTAAAAATATTGACAATATTAAATACAAACAGACAAATATATAAACTTAGAAAAAATAATTTTATTAGATTTAGTACCCTCCCTCAGTTTCTTACATAAATTAAAATAAAAAAAAGTTAAGGGTCTATTTACTTTCAGAAAATTCTTACTTGAAAATTGTTTTTACTGTTTTCAAAATTTTAATAGAAAATTGTGAAACAACTTTGTATTGTTTTACAAAATTATCTTTGTTGAAATCTTTGGTGGAAACATAGAGTTTTCATTTTGAAAATGGGCTTGAGCGTCTTTTTCTGGTAGTATCGTATCTTGTATATCTTCATCTCACTTTCTCTTTACTGAAATCGTAATCTTACTGGTAATACCGCAAAACAGCATCCCTCCGTCTCTGCTACCTTATTTTCTCTCATTGACATTTGGGGGCTGCAAGGCAGGTTTGTCAAGGGCTCTTGCTGTTTGAAATGCTTTTCAGCCCAGCCAACAGAGAGGGAGGTGCATAAAATTTTATCCCACTCAATCTCGAGGTGATAAATATCTTACAGGAGCCGCATCTGATATAGCCACTTCTACATCTCGATTTTTGGCTTACCCGTTATGACCACAACTGCAAACTGTGATTTTTTTCCTTTGGCTGAGAATGGTTGATAATATGATGTGGGATCAAAACAAAGTTTGAGGACCTTCATGCCTATTTTTAACTGGAGGTTGTTCTGTTTGTACATTAGTTCAATAATAGTGATGATAATTGTTTTTTTTTTTGTTTTTTTGTTAATATATATAGTTATGAGTAATGCCTAGTGTTTTATGTAACTCAGTGCATCTTTTGTTTTATTGTCACAGTGTATCACCCATAGGAGTTTGACATAAGACCTCAAAGTGATCCATGCACATGAATCATCTTTTGATGGAGGAGATTAACAAAAATAATAATTGCTTTACCATAATTTTAGTTCATTATTATTATTATTATTATTATTATTATTATTTATCAGCTATTTTAAGTTGGTTGAGTTATAGTTAGAAAGTGATGAAAAACAGTTTTCAATTTCTAATAAGTAAACCTATTTTACAAATTTTTCAGGGAATTATTTTTTTATTTTAAAAAAAAAATAAAAAATGAAAATAGAAAATAATTCAGTTAAGACCTAAATTGATTTATGATATTAAGATCCAGACCCATTTCCACTCTCTCTCTACTTTATCCAAGAAAAGGTCCATTCTTCTCTCTCTATAAGCCGTTTTCCCTCTCCATTTTTCTTTTTCTCTGCTTTCCCTCTGAATTAAAAAAAAAAAAAAGCATGGCCCTTTCCTTCTCTGCCAAGATCTACCTAACCAAAGCTTCCCCAAAATCCTTCGCTCGCCTCTTGCTCCTGCGATCCCAATCTAATATTCCTTCCCACCCCAATTCCTCCGACCTCTCCGATGACTCCACCACCGATGCTTTGCTCCGCAAGCTAGAGGATGCCATCCACCGAATCATCGTCCGCCGCGCTGCTCCCGACTGGCTCCCTTTTCTTCCTGGTTCCTCTTACTGGGTCCCTCCTCCTAAATCCGCCGCTGGTTCCCTTGGGATTGCCCAGTTGGTTGAGAAGCTCGCTAATCCCTTGACCCATGAGGAATCCTTATCCACCTCCACCTTACGAGGTTGGCCTTCATATGATTTCTTTATTAAAGGTAACTCTTTTTTATTAAATTTTGCTGCCAATGATTAATAATTGATGGATTATTGCTGTTTTTTCCGGAGTTAATGTTTTCCACAATTTTGTAGGAAGAAATTAGGATTGCTTCGATTATAATTGCTGTTTGCTCATTATTGGATGCATTTCGCCCGCCCCTTAATTATCGTTTCTCATTGTGATTATACTTTCTCCGTAGAGTTTAGGAGGGATGATTATCTGAATGATAGATATAAGGGCTGACAAATACGTTTCTCTCCTCTCCCCCCCACCCCAAAAAACAAAAAGAGAGCAAGAGATGAAAGGAAACTGACACAAAATAAAAAATAAAAAATGATGCACTTTTCAAGGTAGTTTGAATTGGGGAATTCATCAACAATCTTTTTATATATTGGAGGTCTAATTTAGGGAAGCTACAACGCAAGCAAATTGGCTTCCTCTCTGTTGAGTTTCTTTCTCAGATTTGCTTAACTGGTGTTTAGCAGATGAACATGCAAATACACCCTATTTCCTCTGTATTAGTATTATTTTACTAAAACCCTGTCAATAGAAGTTGATAGGAGGAGCATAGAAAAACAGTAGTTTGAATCTCTCTCTCTCTCCCCCTTGTATTTTGAGTTGGCATTTTCATTTTACTTAGGTTAGCAAATTGGTGCATGTTTCACATGATCCTTCAACACAATTACTTTCCTTCTATTGTAGGTGCATCTCCACAAACGATTGAGGTGAAAATGACTACAAATAAATCAGAGGCAGACACATCTACATATAAATCAGAGGAGGAGGCAGCGGCAACTTCAAGTAATGTGCCCAAGTTCGAAGACGAGGAAGGATAATTGTCCCACTGAAAGAACTGGCATCTGGGTAATTGAGATTTTGTTTATTGTTCATATCTTATGTTGCTGTTGTACCGATAATGATAATTGCATGGTCCTAAGTTTTTACTTGCGAGCAAAATTTGTTATACCCCTAAGTAAAAAGTTGCGAGAACTGTCTATTTAGTTTGAGATATGAAGAACTGGAGATTTACACTTTGGCTCTGCACTTCGGAAGAATTTTCCGATGGCAGCAGTTAATCTATAGGAAAAGTAATGCCATTGAGGAAGTCTATACCTGGGTTTCATTTGATTAATTTATACTGGAGATAGCATAGATACAAAGTCAAGTTGAAATAATTGACAAGTTAGAATATTTACAATTGAACAAACTGTTTTGGAAGAGAAACCTACTTAAATGGTGGCAACAATCTCATACGCTAGAAGGAAAATGATAGTGGAAGCTAGCCACGATACGAATTGATGGGAGAAAAAAAATAGAAGAATTACAACAAGTTATAGGTTATAAATGCCTTCATTCTATTATATTTATAGGTTAGTCATGCCACTTTGGCGTAATGTGATATTATGCATATAATGACAGCTTTGCTCTAACCTGCTGCTAAAACTTCTGTTTGATAAACTTATTGCAGTAACAAGTTTGAAAAATAGGGAGTCAATAGCTATATTATTGTTACTTTCAATTGACTTCGTCTTACTATGTGGCAGGCTCGTCAAGACTTGTAAATTTTACGTAGAAGCAAAATTCGGGAGAAAACAGAAAATCTCACCAAAAATCATGACAACAATTGGAGGAGCCGTACAGATGCAACCTGGTGAGGTAGCAATAATTGAATTACTAGATCGAAGGCCACCTCGAAAAAACTGTTGTTCGTGGGAGTGAGTTGAAGTGAAGAACTCATTTCTATCACCTGGTTTTTATTTGTATCCCCACTGCCCCATGTTTGAGTATTTTCATTGCCGGATTCGTTTAGAGATCTCTAGCTTTTCACATGTTCTGTATATATATATATATATATATATGGTTTCAGGAATAATAACAATAGTGTCGAGCTCTCTCCGTTCATACGTCATCTTCGTTTATCTTGCGACCAACTGTTTGACAGGTTAATGCAATTATGCAACTGAGGTTGATAGATATTGGTCTCTTTTATCATCGCAGGAAGAAAAAATAAAGTGAAACTTCAATAATTAAGTAAACAGTTAATAATTAATCTAAACTACATTGTAACTATCACTCATCTGTTATGCGATTATTGTTAACTTCAGTTTTAAGCCAGAGTGTAATGTACGTAGATTTAAGAAGAGTTGTGTTGGCCTTCTTGAAGAAAAGTTAAATCTTTACCCCAGAAAAGGAAAACAAAGTGATAGTGGATGGCCAATGAGAAGATTAGGGAAATGTATGATCCCATTGTAATGTCACCAACTTGTATTTTGCATTTCTGCGTCTTTGTTAGTATAATTTAAAATTTCTTCCTTTCTCCGGTGGACACAACCCAACCATCTAAACCAGAACTACACATGAATACTTGTGCTATTTTGATTCCTAATACCCATTAACTTCTTATTTTCAACAATGTATCAAAGAATTGTGAATCATTTGGGCTTCTGAAGTGAGAAATGCGCCTAATAACTTGCGCATCCGAATCTCATACTTTTTTGTCCCGCATGCACCTGAGAATAATCTAAAGAAAAAAGAAGAAAAAACTCCCAACTATAAATAATAGGAAGTGTAAAATAGACACAATTACGCCAGCAATTCAATCCCGAAACAAAAAGAAAAAGTTTCCACTATTTTCTAATAAAGTTTCTAATATATATCCTTGCAAAGGAAGGCATTATGACACCAAACTAATAATCACATATTATCTAGCAGACAACTCGTTAACCTTAAAAATTAAGGTATCCACTTTGGAAAAACAGCAATAAAGCATATAAAAATAATAATAATAATAAATAAATATATCATTTTATTTCAATTTTTGTATCGCCTCTGGGAAGGAATAAGAATACACATGATCTCATGAACAAAAAGGTCTAGACATTTTCCTACAAAAGTGAACAAATGTTAACAGCAAGTATTTCTCTATGAAGCTGATTTCTTAATACACAAAAATAGGCAAACCACATTTCTGAAGATGCAATTCGAAAT
The DNA here is from genome assembly GCA_949630135.1 of Balakata baccata. Lineage (NCBI taxonomy): Eukaryota > Viridiplantae > Streptophyta > Magnoliopsida > Malpighiales > Euphorbiaceae > Balakata > Balakata baccata. Next base: position 92,624 of record CATIWF010107976.1, read on the forward strand.
AAGGAGATGACGATTATCCATGTACAGTAAGGGATCGGCTTTAAGAATATTCAAATCCCAATCAGAAATAACACCAACTTTGACTAAAAAAATATTAAGAAGCAATCAAGTTACTGGCTCCAGTGGAAGGCTAATACAGCTGAATTGTCAAAAACCGATTCCATCCATAGGGAAGCAAGACCTTGAAAAAAAAAAGAAGAAAATTTAAGAATAACTGCCATGATGCCAAAATGTATGTAAAACATATCAAGGATATCCAGCAAACACATAACACACCAAATGACCCTATAACCAACATGCACCATCGGAAAACCCTAGATTTCTGAAAAACAATTATCCAGGTATTTGCTCAAGGCATCAAACAGATAATATTCTGATTATTGTAAATAACAGTCTTCGACATCAATCGCTCCACAAGAGTGTAACACAAGAATTACTCAGTCTTTCGCACCCATGTATTTGCTCTAATTACAAGCAAGAAGCAATACAGTTCTTAGTAATTTTTTGGTTCATCAGGAAGGCCATGGGGCCTAGGACGCTAAAAGTCCTTGATTCATAGCCATTTCAGACCATCTAGGGAAGTAATTCTCCTTATCTCTAAGAGAGAAAACCTGGAGATAATGCAGAGAACAGCTAAGCTAACAGCTGGATTATTCTATATATGCAGAGCTAGTTAAAGGAAATATATATATAATCCTCCTTGAAAGATGGGTACTGTTGGGGAAGTTAAAAGAATCATTGACGCCTCCCTATTGGCATGCTCACCACAATGGAAACCATATACAGACCAACTTTAAATTAACCTACCTCTAAAATATTCAGACTACAAATGAGTAATGAAGCTCTCACGACAAACGACCTAGCAGACAACATATGTTTCAAGCCCGCTAGCTATTTGGAAGAAATCCTCAGTAGGCCATACACTTGGAAATTTAATTTTATTCATTGAAATTAAGGAAATGATAAGCTATGATATGATGAAATTCATTTTATCCATTTTTATTTTTTCTTCTACTCAGTTTCCCCTGACTCCAAGCCTTCCTGGAGAAAGGGAACATTCATTTATTTTATTTTATTTCATCTCCATCTCCTTCCAACTACATATTGAAGATCTAGAAGATTATGCAAGCTTTAAAACAAACATGAGAAAGTTAAATAAAATCTTTGCAACTGTCCAGAGAGAAGGAACAAAAGGCAAAGAATGAGAGAGAGCAAAAGGTAAAGAATGAAACATTGATATATATATATATAAGTTAAAATTACTCACTGATAGCAAGATCATGCAGAAAATTCCAAATTAATAAAGGCCCAACATTCTTAGTTCTGTAACATGGCTGGCATCAAGTTCAGGGACACTTTTACTAGCTTCACGGTCTTCAACCACATATTCCTGAAAAATAATAACAGTACCAACTTGCTGATGATACTTCATCAAAGAAATAGAATAATAAGAAAACAAATCACAAGTACAAAGCAGTAAAGAGAGTGAAATCCATCCTCCTATATCCTAAAAGGGATAGAAAGCAATCTGAATGTTCAGGAAGCCCATACATCCATCAATCATAGCTAAACTAAATTTCCAAAAAGGGAATTGTTTTTCTGAAGAGTATGAAATAATGAAGATGGTTAATATTAGTATCATGTTATTTCCAGAACTTGTGTTGAATACAATTGCATTAGAGTGAAAAATTCTCTACAATTCAAAGGTTTATATTTACCAAATTAGAAGAATTTTAAGATAAGTATCCAATATTCTAGACTTAAGTAAATAGTACAATTTAGAGAGAGATTCTAATTTTAAATTATATCGATAAAAAGTATAGAGATGTACTCCAATATTAGTTAAGAATAAAATATGAGACCTTTGTCAGTTCTTGTTTGGCAAGAACATGATAATGGCGCTCATTGATCCTTTGTCCACATATTATGGCAATGAAGAAACCATAAAGCAGACCAACCAAAACAATTGCTAAAACTGCACAAACAAAAGAAAAAGTAGAATCAGTAGTAATCATGGGGTTACCATAAAAACTAATGGATATTAATCTGCATCCTACCCAAGTGCCAATCTTACCGTTTAAGTACGGTGTACTGAAAAACAGACTTAGAATTATATTGTCTGACAAACAAAGCAATAGATATATAATGATGAGAGATAAAGCACACCTGCCATAGTATAAAATCCATAAGGATGTTCTTCATAGCCAAACATTTCTCTGAGCTCCTCGCCATAAAACTTGTATACTAGCATCCCCAAGAATGCAACAATCTATAGAAAGCATAACTTCATTAATCTACTAAATAAACTCGCTGATATAAAGATTTTAAAGGACAAAACAAGGCCTAACTCTGATTATAACACTCCCTTATATATTGGTAGTCAATTGCATGTCATTTACTGGATGTTGCAGTGTAATTGTCAGTACTTCTAAGAGAAGATGACAAACCAATAAGAACAATATACATGATGATTATTTTAATCAAAAGAGAAAATAATGATAACTAGCCCAAGCAAGGAAAACAGAACTAATAAATGCAAAAAGATTACCATACCAGCTGAACAACTACAAAAATGAAAGCATGGTCTCTGGCAACAAGGAACTGAAATTTCAATCTCAACCACCAGCGGTCAGCTGGGACATTGGCGCGTAATATGAACAATGCTCGGCACTCTGTGCAATGAGCAAAAGCAAATCCTTCCTGGAAAAATTATTGAAGTAAACAAAAAACAATATCTATTCAAATAAGTTACAACACCATTAGTTGTAAAAAATATAAATCCCCATTCTCAGAAAAGCATGACTAAATCAATGTTTTCACAGCCATGAAAATTACAGAGACAAAGAGACTTTCCTAATCTCAAATTTGCAAAAGATAGTATTTTAGAAACAACAATTACCAATCAGCTAGTGCCAGTAAAATAATAACAATCACCTTAGTTGACCTCCAGTTATCAAGGCATGATCTATGAACATACTTCTGAGTGCCTTTGCAATGGCACGGAGCAATTAGGTCCTCCCCTGAAATAAATTACCATAAGATGCAATGCAACCCAATTAGGTTCAAAGTAACAAATTACAGGTCAACATCATCCACAAATTATGGGCCACATACTATGCAGTGTCCAAAATCATCCTAACTTTTCTCATGAAATTCTACAACAAAGTAAATTTAAGATGCAAAAAGGGTACCAAGCAGAATAGGTAATAGAGACCTCCATTATCAAGGCAAATACGGCACTGAGGTTGCTCTGGATTCACCAGATGGCAAGTTTCATCGATGTGAATACTTTCCAAATCATCAACATCACTATCCCTCCCAACAGATGAAATTTCACATGAAGATGATGATTCGTCAGATTGCTGTGAAATGTTAGACTGGCATAATATGGGCTCACTTTCTGAAATATCTTCCTTGTGACTATCATTTGATACTAATTGCATTGCGAACAATATTGAATCACCATCAAAGTGTCAATGTCATTGCAGGACCTATAGTCCCTACTGCACATTTCAAACAGAAACTATGCAACCTGCAGAAAGAGTGAAAAGTGGAAATGCCAATCCATCATGAGAAGATACTGCAGAATACATGAATCTATGCGCCAACACATAAATCCCATGTCAATAAGCACTCAGAAAAGTGCCCTCGATGTTCCGCACTATGTATTCAAAGTCAATTTAACACATGAATATCAAGCAAAATAACTTGCCCAAAAAATAACAGGAGCTCTAAATTGCTGGTGTCAAGACAGTCTTTGCAGTAAGATGAGTTTGAGCCCACCTAGCTCCTGGTAGGTCCAAGATCAGTATGGCGTGAATGATTTCTAACTGATGCCATGCATTAAGCATCATACCACGGATCATTCGGGGTTCAAATAGCCAAAAGCAAGGATACGAAGTTTCTTTATGCATAGTCATGACAGCTTTTGTTCTAACAAAAATTCATTTGGTCCTGAAATAGAACTCGATTTTCCTAATTTAGGGGATAGATAACACAGAAGAGGAGTGATTTTACTTCCATATACATTAGTCATGCCCAAACATATACATACACAGCAATTCTTTTCCCTAACTAGCAGGTCAACTATTTCTCCATTTCTCCACATGGAAGACACATTACCAAAAAACCAAACATCCAGATTTATTACAGCATTAAACAGAAGATAAGCAAAGAAAACAAGGGTCTACGCAAGAAAAAACCAAAAACAAATGGAATTCAAAGTGGAAAAGAAAAAAATGCGAAACATTAAGCGGAAGGCTGACCTGGTATATTACCAAGAATGGAAGATCTTCATGATAGTTTGGCAATATCCGGATTCCTTGTGATGCAATTGTGAAATAAATCTGACAAACGATTAGGGATTGAGATTTCAAGCGAATGTCAACGAGAAGGGGAAGGAACCAACGCATCAATGGATTTTACAGCGAGGAAGAGAACACACCGACCTTAAATTTGAGCAAGGCCAAATTTAATCAAATATTATTATTTTTTTATTCACTGCAAAATGACAACACCAAGCGCAAATGGAGATGGCCGAGTTGGTCTAAGGCGCGAGATTAAGGTTCTGGTCCGAACGGGCGTGGGTTCAAATCCCACTCTCCACACATCGGTTCCCTTTTTTTTTTCTTTTTTTTTTTTTAAGAAAAAAATTTGATTAACATAACAAACCCAATAGACAATAAGGATTTGGGTAGTTGGTCAAAACCAAGAGGGCACAAATAGTCCGTAAACATTTCCTCAAAAGAAATGAGCAACTAACATATTTCACAAAAACAGACCGTTAGGTTCATACCAACAATTCAAACATAGAACTCCCGGCAAACTAAACACAAATACATCCATCCCACAGAGTCACAGCTATTGCTTAGTAGTTACAAATTATCAATGGAGTTGGAAGATGCCAGAAATGGTCATGTTTCTCCTTCATCATCTCCCCCAACACCCCCATCACCCCTCCCCATCAGTGTAGGACCAGGCAACCAACGGTATTCCTTCTCCCCGTCTCCCTCTCCATCACCACCCTTTTCTCCGCCTCCTTCAACCCACACATCAGCTGAACACCTCCCACTTTTGTCTGAAAAGTTGGATACTGACGCACAGCTGCCATCAGCATTTTCTTTGGACCGAAGTCCACAACCTGACCGATTGGATTCCCGGAGTTCATGCCTTCAAGATTTGTAAGCATTGCCCTCTTTTACATTTCCTATGTTCCACTATATATCAAACTTCATTCTTAGTTTGTTGACACATTTGTATGAAAATTATTTTGCTTCATTCCTTCACAGTGATGTCTGATATTGCGGCTCAATTTTTCATGTCTTCTAATCTTTGTATTTTATCAATGTCTCAGAATTTTATTTTCTTCTGAGATATTGAGATTGCTTGACCCCCTTTGACTGGTAGTTTTTGTTGGATTAAAGACCTAACAGTCAAAGGCACTTCTAGACCAGTTCCCCTCTGTGAACTCTAGCAGGCTTTTAAATAGGAAGAAACACAGCTGGTTTAACAGTTGCAAAAATTATGGTGGGTTACTTAATGTTTCATTTTTTGATGCAGGCTAGAATGGTTTATACAGAAATGCTGCAACTGCTGCTCCAAGTCTTCCTGAATCCATCATCAAACACCACTACTACCAATTGCTGTTTCCCTTCCCTGATGGTTCATTAGATTTTCCGACACTCAATTCTGCTAACAAATTAGCTGACCTCATTGATTCCCGATATTTCAATTGACAGTGAGGCACAGTCTGCTTACACAAAACTTGCTCAACATTTTTCCTCATTGCGGATTCAACTTTCTGATTCATAAATTCTTTTTCAATTTTCTGTGTCATTTGTAGCCTTGAATCTCAGAAAAGGCTAGGCCAGTGAATATAGAAATGTAATGATAAATAGTTACTGCTGGTTATGATTGAACATAATTATCTCCGGATTTGCAACCTGTAGTTGGAAACCACAAAGTCCATAATAGATCATTTTTACATCTTTGAAAAGAACGAAGAATACAACAGCAGAGTATAAACTCCAATTTATGCTAACCATTCATGTTCTTGTCCAACAATTACAACCTTGTTTCATATTAACGGTAATTTCTATAATTAAAAGCAATGCTTCATGACTACTTCTATTCTGAAGCATCTTTATTGAGCACAAATATGAAATCAATTGCAATGAAATATCTATGTAAATATTTCATATTACTGCTGCTGATTTTGCTGTCTTTGTTGTACAAAATTCGGATGATTTTGTGATGCATTCTGGAGTGCTACCATGCTGGACTGCAAATTCTGAGCATTTGGTGGCATATTACCAAATTGAGAACCAAGCTGCTGCTGCTGCTGCTGCTGTGGCTGTATAGGCATCATGTTACCAGGATTGGATACTCCCATGTTAAACACTGCAAGCAGACGACACAACTGCTATCAGCCTCAAATGCCAACACGCAAAAATACCTTTATTATTTGTAAAATTTCAATGTCTCTGGTCTAGATGACATGCACACATAATTTACAAACAGAAGCAGTTACAAACATGCAGGATAGTGAATAGGAAAAAAGCCTGAAAGATAGCAAAAATAAAAAAAACAACCATTCCTAAGTCCTCCCCTCACTACAAGGGGAATGGGAAAAAAAGTGGAAGAGAGAGAGAGAGAAGAAGTGCAAGTCTTAAATTCATTAACATAGGAAGGTTAATTAAAAAACAAAAGAAAGAAATCAACAACATTAGTTCATACTTTGATCATTCAGGATTTGAGATGCATGACTCCTCTGGGGATTGCTACCAGGTAATCCAAACTGCATGGAGATTTTGAGAGAATTAGTTTGTTCCATCATCCATAGCATGCAAAACATAACATATCTGATCTCAACTAAAAAGCAAATAATATATAGAAAATACAATTCAGACCACAAGATACATGCATCCTACCATTTATTGCCATAAAAATGCTCATGAAATGACTATCTATGATAGTTGATATTTCTGGTTTCCCTCCAATTATGGCTCAATAAAATAGCAAATTATATAGAGAAAATACAATTCAGATCACATGATATATGCATACTACCATTTATAGCCATTAAAAATGCTGATACAATATCTCTGATAGTTGATATTTTCTGGTGTCCATCCAATTTGAAAGAATTAGAAGTATCATTTCTTATAAGTGAATTAGATTAAGGGACTATCAAATGGCATTCCAACTCGGAACAGGAGAGCTAAACGTCATCAGTTTGCTCCCAGCAAATACATCACATAAGACCTTTCAAAAATCCCATATATACGTTTCTTGCACACTGATATAATTTATACCAAGTCACACTCCCAAGATATGACCAACAGCTGTTTCTAGCCCATGAAAATTGCAAAACTTGCTTGTATGAATCTCTAATGACATTAAGATCAAGCAAAAATGACACCATTGATTGGTAAGCTGTGCCAGATGCCCAGGACAACAAAAATTATGTATGATTTGTTTTGACCTAAGCCTCGAAATAGAATATCATAGCAGAATATTCATGTCAAATAAAAAACACAATTTTTTAGAGTTGAATTTTTCCTTCTTTTTCATTTTTGTCAGATGTGCATCCCTGTTTCAGACCAGTAAAAGTTTAATTTTTTAGTTCCCTCATGTAGCCTGCATATCTTGTCAATTCAGCTCTGTCCACATGAATGGAACTGTAGCTTTAACATAAAGGACCATGACTTTCTTGAATCTGTCTGTATAGCAACTAACAAAAGTCCACATTTAGGACTCCTTGCAACAAAACTGTCACCATATTGTTAATTGCTTCTCATTGAAGGGAAATTAATGGGTCAAATTCTAGTGGACTAGAATTCTGCATAGATTCCATGTGAATGCAGTCTGATTCACTTACAAGAAAAAGAGAAGGAACAAGAAAAATAGGCAGAGCACATTACCTGCATTCGTGGCTGAGATGACATCGTAGCTGATATGTTCGGAATCTAAAAAATATGAGGATGTAATTAGTAGAGATGCATTAAAAAGGAAGATAATAGTTATAATCAAAAAAAGAATGAAGGAAATAACTTTACAACAAAAAATATGTCTAATTAAATAAATCTAATTGAACACACATTTATGATTAGTTGTAAATACCTAAGTGCAAATAGATTTCAAAAATTTCCAAATTAAAAGATCAGGGGCGAAATCAACTCTACTTGCTTCTTGGCTGCTATATCTAAGAGCACAGGTTCCAATATATAAAGATATATATGGCCTCTAACTATATTGGATACACTTCTTCCTAAGGATATGATCAATATTTATGACATCATCCGCAAAACTGCATTGTGCTGGATGAAAATGTTAAGGTGCCTAATGCAGTTAAAACAAGCATAGAGCAATGAGTTAAAAATGAGAAGACAGCAGGCAAAGTCTGTGTGTAAGAGAAAGAGCTTAGAGCATTCCCAATAGACTTTTTATTTGAGCTATGTTGTTTATTTTGGAGAGCCATTTCATAAAAAGAGTCTCCAATAGACTCTCTATTTTTAAAATTTAGAGTAGAGAGTGAATTTGACTCTCTACATCTAGAGAGCCAAACTTCAATCTCTACTCTAATTGCAATTAATGCATCCTCACTTTCTATGCATATTTTACTTTTCTCTTTCCTTATAATAAAAGTAATTCATTTTTTTCTTTTGACAAATATTAATTTACAAGAGATAAAGTAAAATGAAAAGTAAAAATATAAAGAGCCTATTGGACTTACAAAATAATTTTTACTCTCTATATTTAAATATACTCTAAGATGCTCTTTATTTTAACAAAGATGCTCTTTAAATAAAGAGCACTGTTAAGGATGCTCTTATATCTGAATTTATATAGGCAGCAGGAGACGAGTACATCTACAAATGAAAATTTGTGTTTACACCATCAAAAGTTAATCAAGTGAAGAGGGCACCCAATGATCAGCAATCAAATTTAAACTTGCAGGCCATCATGGGTTAATTAGCCAAAGGATCAAAAGGATGAATAAGCAGAAAGGCATAAAAGAAAAAAATATATATATTCGTGCTTCGAAGGAAGGTACCAAGTGAAGCCAAAAAATACAGCAAAGAACCACAATTCGTAGATACAAAATAGATTTTATTTGGGCATCATGATATTAATAAAAAATGACAAACAAAGAAATACAATAAACTTCACTCAAATACTGCTGACACAGGATGATACAAAAGTAGAAGAGTAAATGAACAAATCTAACCATCTGGGTATTGGATGCCCCCTGAGCAGCATTGAACAGTGCATTGTTTGCAGTATTGGAAAACTGGCTTAAGTGACGATTTAATTGATTTCCTTGGTTGAGTGGGCTTTGACCCATTCCATGCTGAACAAGTCCAGCGGACAGTTGTCTACCCTGAAATTGCTGGTGCCCCAATGGCTGAGAAAATTGCATTTGATGTTGCCCATGTAACTGGTGAGATTAATTTAATCAAGCAATTATTACACAAAATAAATAAATAAATAAAATAAAAATATAAAAGAAGCAAGTGGATGACATTGTAGAAAAACAAAAAGCAGTATTATCATACTAAGCTAAAGAAGCATTAGTTGAACATCTTCACAGAAGCAGATTCAGTATTAATTTTGAGTACAGGAAGTGGAGATATTAGGTGATGTGCTGCTATAGAACATATCTAGCTAAACTCAGAGAACATATCAGTGCATGATTGTTTCATCACTTGTAGACCCCGTCCCCACCCCCAAAAACAATTTTTTTTAAAGGAAAATCCACAGGAGTACATTTTCATACTCTTCAAAATGAGATAATTTAAAGATACATTAAGAAAAAAATTGAACCAATGTTGGCCAAATTATTATCATTATTATAAGAATTAAGAAGTGAACTAAAATGTTACCGGCTGAAACTTCTGCTGACCCTGTACCTGCAAATCGTGCAGCTGTGAAAGCTGGTTCTGCCAAAAAGTTCAATTTATCAGTTAAATATTACCAAGAAAAGAGAAGAGCCAGGAGAAAACTTCAAGATTATGACTTTTGTTAAGTTGTTAGAAAGTCGAGGATATTCAATTATCAGCTACATATTACCAAGAAAAGAGAATAGCCAGGAGCAAACTTCAAAGATTATGACTTTCATTAAATTCATAGAAAGCTGAGGATACAAAATAGATAATCCAAAGAAGCTTAGCTCAATTTGTACTATAATGGAGCCTCATTTTTGACAAAAAATATATCCATACTGTCATGCACTTGCTATTTCATACTGCTATACAGACACAAATTTGAGAAAACTATCCTCTGAAAAAGAAAAGGTCTAATACATAGATAAAACGATGGTGAAATGTGGAGATGGAGACAGAGGTATAAGAGTCTAAGCAAGTACTTATCACAGAATTCAGTAAAAAGACAAAGATCTTTCCAATTTATTTCAAAATCAAGCCATTCACTATGATTGAAAGTCCCTTTTTTCTCCCTTTTTGACATATACTTTAAACAAACTTCATAACTCAGAAATGTTTATATTTGAAATATAGACATCAATTCAAGGTTTTTGTATTAAATAAGTATGAATCAAATGTCGATCATTTACCTGGTCTTAAAACAATAACTGTAAGAAGTTAAGAAAATTGTTGCTCAAGTCAGTTAAAAAGACATAATGCCTCGCTTAACAAGCGATTTTAATATCAAGGTTGAAACGCAAGCAGAGTACCATTACCTGTCCCAACCCTTGCATTGAAGACTGTCTGAATTGTTGCTGAGCAAGGAGTTGCTGTTGATTGTGAGGTAATTGCATCATCTTTTGCCTTTGTTGCTGTTGCTGTTGCTGTTGCTGCTGCTGTTGTGGAGAAGGCGTGTTCATCATATTTGTTCCAGACCTAGGTGAATTCGCATATGGCAAAGGGGAAGTTGTAGTGTTGTCAAAGGAAGTAATGCTTGTAGCAGCAGAAGGAGATGCAGCTGATCTTCCAATAAGCGTTGATCCTGAAGCCTGCTACAAATATGTGAAGGTACGAGGACAATCAATGGTACATTGCAATACATGATGTAATTATCTGCCAATGCAGAAGGCAAATATTAAAAAAAAAAAAAGTACAAGACATCAAATTCACTTGCTTCACCACATTTATGGTTAATGACTGTAACATGAACTATTTATGCCATAGAAGCATGTCAATTGCATTAGATGTTTAGTTAGATACTATGTAGCACGGACACGGATACGGGTACTGATACGGACATGGACACTGAAAAACGAGATTTATAAAAAGTATAGGACACGGACATGCGGGAAAAACGTGTAAATATGAAAAATATAGGGGTAAATTTATAAATAAATAAATACAAAAAATATAATTACAAGTTATTATTTTTATATGAATTAAATAAAAATGACATACAATCAAATATATTGAGCAATGATTAGTGTCACATATAGATTTTAGGTTTT